>JASAMY010001039.1:0-45071 GCA_030248085.1 Paralinhomoeus sp. GSCO2_6
GAATCGGCCAGAAAGTACGCAGCGATGTCGAATTCCACAACTTTCACTTTTTGTTTTTAGTATGACAATATGTTGCTGTTTCAGTTTAGAACACTGATTGTGTCCTTTTACCTTTTCCAACATTTACATTTAACTTACCCCAATAAAGAGATTCAGTCGTGGATATTGCTCACAATATTCACAGTAACTATCGAAATTTAAGGTACCTGCGCTACATACAGTTCTCCAATTAGTAAGCTGCCCAATTACGCGAATTCCCGGCCGAGCCACCCCGAAAGACAGAAAAACGCGCTAGTGTGAGGTAAGCTGACAGGAATGTGTATCTTCTGAGTAAGAAAGCTTCGTATGATCGCTGAAATCAATTGTGAAATTTTGATTTCCAGTGGAAATTGAGAGATCCTTGATGGAACCGCGTAAACCTTCCCTGTTGATTGCGTTTCGCTCGTTTCTTCGATCGGGCGTGCCGCCCACCCATAACGCGGTGGCGGGTGGCAAAGTTTCGAATTTCGCGCGGTGGCGCGAACTGCGGTCGGAATTTGAAATGAGTCGAGAGCGGTCGTTGAGAGAAAATCCAAAGTAACCGAACTCCCTGAAATGAATCGAAACACTTTTCAATCGGAGCGTTTGTTGCCTTGGCTATCATTCGCTCCCAGTCCCATGAGGTGTAAAAATCACAAACGGTAATTATTTTCTATTACGCGCACCTAACCTCACGAAACTGTCCCCTTTGGCGTGTGCGTGAGGGGGTTGTTGGGGGGAGGGGTTACTGAGGTCCACCTGTTTGCGTATACCGTAATATCTCCTCCAGTAGTGCAGGGCACCGGTTTTATATCTTGGACGCCCATTGAAGGGACGTGCTGTTTTGGTTGGTGCCCTCTTTGTGAGATTGGATGCTTCTCTCCCCCACCCTTCCCTCCTTTGCGTGTGCTACAATGGTGAGGAGAGGAAAGGGAGGAGGGGAATTTCGGAAAAAGCTATTGGAGAATCAAAAAGAAATTAAAAAATATTACTGGAGAAAGGAGAAATCGATATGCGCGCAAGTTATTGTGCGTCTTGACCGATGAATACTCACTCAAAAATTTTGATTTCATGATGGTGCGTGTCGCCCGCTATAGGATTCAAATACTCGAGAACGGTGCTTTGGCCATAGAAATTGGATTCGAGCAGAATTTGCTTCTGCTCATTCAGAAATAGCGCCCAGTTTCCAGTAGGATACTGCGCTCGCAATAGCAGCTGTTGTTTCTGGAAATTCGGTGAAAAATCGATTTGAAATTTGACGCTCAGCTCGTAGTTCGGCTTCGCCAGTCTAAATTGTTGTTGATTTGTGTTCTAGTTAATAGATACTAAAACAATAGGCTCATAATTTTCACATTTTTAGCAATCTGGGCTGCCTTATTTGCACCCAGTCGTGTCCGGAAAATCTCCTTGACGACGCAATCTTTGGCGAAAGGCTGCAGGAGGCGCCATTGCAACACATCTCCCGACTGCTCGGCAGGAGCTTCTTGGTGTTGACCACCAACTAAAACGCCTGTGTTTAGCGACAGGACTGTAGACAGTAAAAGTTACGAAGACGGCGCAACAAACGTTATTTTTTTAATGAACCAGTGTTTATTGGAAAGTCCGATTACAAGTACACTAGCACAACAACATAAGAATCGGGCGGAGCTCAGCTTTCAACAATGGGGTTAGCAAACCGCTTTTGGGTTTTGTAAAGGTCTGATAAAACAGTTTTGCTTTCTGTTAATGCTTCAATTGTTACCTTTCGAAGGACACCAACAAAACCGTTGGAGTGCTCAGTTGCTGTTCCAGCGAATAAATGGCAGTTGGGATGCGCCAATGTCGTGTTTGCGCCAGATTTCGTTTCAATCCAGGAGTTGTCATCTATTCTCGCCAAAATTGACTTTCCGGTTTTCCACAGTTCGAAGCGATGCCATTTGAGTCTCTCTGCGCTATCGATCCTGGAACGGAACTCTGTTGCAGACCAATTTGTTTACCAACATTTTTTTGAAATTGCGTTTTGTATTGAATACCGAATACTACGGGCGCATATAACCTGGGCAGGTGATCGAAATTTGCATTATCGTCAAAGTGATCACACACATAAAGTCAATTATTCACTGATTTCGTAAATGTTAGAATAGCGGTCCAACTGAAAATGGCAGACCTTGTGAGGTAGTGCGCGCCATTGGCTCCAATGGACTCCAAAATGGAAATTGCGCCACTTTGCGCAACAATTGATATGTTGTACTCGGAGCAAGCAACTGATAAGATTTGGCCATCGCTGCCGATCGGCATAAGCTCGAGGTAAACATGCAAGTACCTCCGCGTGTTGACAACTGCCAAAGAGCCGCTTTGGATTGCTAAACTCGGGTGCGTGTTTAAACACCACGCTGGAAAAGGTGCGTGCGTGCGTGCGTGCGTGCGTCCGTGCGTGCGTGCGTGCGTGCGTGCGTGCGTGCGTGCGTGCGTGCGTGCGTGCGTGCGTGCGTGCGTGCGTGCGTGCGTGCGTGCGTGCGTGCGTGCGTGCGTTCGTGCGTACAGCGCTGGAACTTACTCGTTTTCGCTGCTTTCATGTCTTTTTCTTCGAAGCTCTCAGCTTTCTCATGCTCATTGATCAGAACGTCGTTGTTGATTGTCAACTCGCTAATGCTGCCGACGAATCCTTGCAGTGTCGCAGCTCGTGCCAGCACCAACCTTGTGAGATTTGAAGTGTCCCCACTTGACACGCCAGCGACATATAGGTGTTCGTCGATTGTGATGCCTTTGTAGTTCTACGAAAAAGAATATTTTGAAAGTGTAACATTGCGCAAGGTTTGGTTCCCACAACCTGTAATTCCGGAATTTCATCAGCTAGTGTCTCGCTTTCCCAATCCGTGGATACAGTACTCTTGCTACAGTACTTGCGCTCAAGCGTGACTTGGTGTTGCTGTTTTTTGCTAAAGGGGCCTTCAACAATTTCTTCAACTGCACCCTCGCCACAGTCAAATCTGAAAAGTGGACTGCTTGGCGAGCGAGCGAGCGCACGCACGCACGCACGCACGCACGCACGCACGCACGCACGCACGCACGCACGCACGCACGCACGCACGCACGCACGCACGCACGCACGCACGCACGCACGCACGCACGCACGCACGCACGCACGCACGTACGCACGCACGCACGCACGCACGCACGCACGCACGCACGCACGCACGCACGCACGCACGCACGCACGCACTCGCAGTTCAGTCTCACCTAAACACCAGGTTTCCTCTGATAAGGGAAACAGAGATAAAATCCGACCCATCCAACTGACCGCCATAGATCAGTAAGGCATTTCTATCTGGGTCGTCTGCTGTGAATTTGATGCTGATTTTCGTTTCTGTATACCAGTTTTGCCTGGGTGCGAAAGTCTCGAAATTGGATCCGTTGAAGTCGAGAGCTGAAATGCAGGTAAACAAGCATGAAACTACACATTGTACAGGTCTAACCATACAGCATCTGCATCTGCATCTGCATCTGCATGTAAAGTGCTACAGTATGCACCGTAGGTACATTGTATATGTGCTTAAGAGTCTGCTTGATTTGTCCTGGAAAAGTGCGTGCCTCCAATCTCAACAGTCAGTGTGACGCGCCGCATTTGCTAGAGTGCCGATTTCTTGGTCTGCCTGTCTGTTTGTCCGTTCGTCCGTCTGTCTGCACACCACATCGGAGCCAGCGCCGCCTTCTAGGGCACCAGTCCCCTTTTCCTGCCCTCCCTAATCCCACTAACAGATTTCCCATAGGCAATCAGCTGGCGCTTATTCGTTTGTCGATGACTCACTCGCCTCCGAAACATGACTCATCTCAAATTACCCCGTTATTCGTTCGAATACACACGCTGGCACTGCCAGCAGCAACGTACTGCCACTCTCCTCAAGCTGGCAAGCACTGAAATAGAATGTGACGCAACGTGTCACTGTTTACACACAACTAAATGTTCTCAACGGAAACTCGAAAATTCTTTGCTCCTCAGTCCTCCGTATAGAGTTCGCCGTGCATGCTCTCTTCTTCTGAGCGTCCCCACATCAATTCGCATTGTCTGTGTATCGATCCTGGGAGGCGAGCGAGCCGACCACTCGTGTCCGGGGGCGCCAATTAGTGTCACCCTGTCTAGCCCCCTCCCCCAGTCATAGACGAGATTGGGTTTCACGCCCCGCTGATTGTTATTCGACCGCCAGCGGCCGTCGGGTGCGGTTGGCAGCGGCGAGAAAGGAAAGAGGAAGGAATGGTCGACTGACCGTGACAGTTGCAGTGGTATTACGATGCGCCTACACTGGCACTGAAACGTCCAGAAGAGTGATTTTGACGGGCGGTAGATGGTACATACTAGGTGCAATCCTACCGCAACCAAGCTCATGGGCAATGTTATCTCAGTACACCACAATGTACAACAGTAGACTACACAGACAGGGCTCGTGCACATTCAATAAAGTATGCATGCATGTGCATATAGACCTAGGTACTGTGTCCGACACAGCGTGTGAAAGACCCATCTTTGTAGCAATACGTCTTTATTTGTCTAACCTGTGAGTGCTCGTCGCTTTTGTAACAAAGTGAGATCCTACGGGATTATAGGTACATAGGTGCATATGTACACTGTATATGTACAGTCTGTATACTTCGTGCAATGCATTGGTACATATAGGTACATACACAGCACACACATACCGTAGTAAACAGCGTCACTCACCAGCAACTCTGTCGACGAGGCAAACGGACGCGACAGCAGCCACCGTGCTCAGCCACATTTTTCTCTTGTTTCCGGATTCAGAACATGCGGTTCTCTTGTCCGCGTTTAGAGCTTCTCTGACGTGATTCTTCTACTGTTTTAGCTGCTAGCGAGCCTTGCAAGCTCACTTTTGCCTGTCTCGCTCCAGCGCTTTCATTAGCGTCGGCGCGGCGAGGCTAACTAGCCTAGCTGGCGCCTCGCTGCGAAGCTAGCGGCAGCAGACAAAGGCTTACACGGCGCTCTCGCACTCTGCACAGCTAGCGGCGTTAGCTAGAAGGCTAGCTGGGAGGAGAGAGGGGTGCGGAGGCGCCACTCTCCCCCCCCCCTCCCCTCCCCGCAGAATTGATCAGACGTCGGCAGCCGGCGCATGCGGATGGATGGAAGGGCTAACAACTTGGCCGTCAGCTAGCGCCCATTAGCCGGCAGCTAGCGCCGTTAGCTGCCCGCTGGAACACAGCAGATGTGAAACAGAGGCAGAGGAAGGCGTGTAATGTCCGCCGACACTAGCGAGACATGTCGCATGTAAGCTTCAGTGTGTCGGTGTGTCACTCCGTCCTTCGAATTGGTCTGTCAGTGCGCGCACATAAAACGCACAGTGCAGAACACGCTGGCTTCAACGGCATGGCGTTTAATGAAAGCGAATTTTAGAGTTTAAAAGAAATCCAAAGTTTAATGACGTTTAAAAGAAGGAAGCGTGAAATGAACACTCGGAGATCGCTGGTCTACTGCGTCGAAATGAATGCGTCTCCTCCTGACAAGCAATCAATCACATACCTGGGAACTTAAAATGAAAAGTTAAGTTAATTTGTAAGTTGAAGTTAAGTTATTGAAAAGTTAGGCTAACTTTAACTTGAGTTTTCGAGGTCCAAATAACTTGAGCTAACTTTAGCTTGAGTTAGACACTCTGAATAACTTGAGTACCGTAAACCCTATAATTAGCCCCCCGGGGGCTAATTTTTTTCAATCGAGCGCTAGGAGGGTGTATAATTGTAGGGGGGGGTTAATTATTGGGGGGCTAATAAACTGGAAGGGTCGAGGTGTGGGAAGCTTTGGTGGAAAAAAGGCGCGTGGAGGTGATTTTTAAGGGAAAAAGACGCTGCGCACACACGTTGGTAGCCTCTAACACACTCTCACACAGTCTCACATGCACATACATGTACATACATACACATACGCGACCATACATGCACCCAGACTTAGAAAATTTTGCCTTTCAGACGATGGTCCATTTAGGGAGGGGGCGTAATTATAGGGGGGGGGGGCTAATAAACACAAAGTGGTCTTATGAGGGTGTATAATTGTAGGGGGGGGGGCTAATTATAGGGGGGGCTAATTATAGGGTTTACGGTAACTCAAGTTAACTTGTGCTAAAGATAACTCTAAAAAACTTGAAAGTTATGTTAAATTTGTGTATACCACGCACACTCAGGTGCATCTGAAAGAATTCCTGTCCGATTTTTGTGGCGTTGTCTCTCATGTCCACGTAACCTGTTGCCATGCTACCCATTGTAGACATCAAGAAAGAAGAATGACGTGTAAAAGTCGTTCTTTGCCATGTTCTCTGGGTCTTGTTCTTTCAATCAAGAAGCACTACATTACTGAGCACGCCAAATTCCTGTACTTATACGTTGATTTGGCAGCGTTTACCGCGATTTACCGAGTATCTTTTGGTTGGTGGAGCTATAATTTCTACAACTTCAAGTGAAAGTTAAGTTAACTTGTGTCTTGTTTTTCGAAATCGAGGGTCAAGTTGACTAACTTAACTTAACTTGTCTCAAAATTTTCAACATGAAAATAATTTAACTTAACTTGAATAATTTTTTGACAAGTTCCCAGTATTCAATCCTGATTCAAGACAATCAAAGCAGCGAGACGGCCATGCGTTAAGAACAGGTGTCAGAAGAAAAGCAGAACACCGGAAAGCTTGTAAAAGCACCGGAAAGCAGCGTCCTCTTCAAGGTAAGCGCTGTGACCATCGTGAGTCGACCCAGGGTCGTCTTGGGTGGCTTGCGCGCCAGCATGCGCAGTTAGTCTTCAGGTACTGTAGCTACCGATACGTGGAAGATGAGCTACAAGAAGTCCCGCGCGCTCTTGCCACGCTGCTTCACGGCGCTACATGCCGAATTGTCGAATTTATACACTCTGAGGGTTGCGAAAATTTTGTCCTGACACTGTATAGGTATGATGTACCTGTCCTGTATGTAGAAGTCCGCGACCGCTCTGAGTGCAGCGAGCTAAACCTACTGTATGATGTCGAGGCCGACCGACGCCTGTATCTCATCGCCGTAGAAGGGTAGGGTACGAACAGGGTAGGGGTAGGGTATGGGTAGGGTACATACAATGAGGAGGGTAGGGTATGGGCAGCAGGGGCGACGGTATACATGAACGTAGCGTATATAACCTGCTGTATGTACCTAAGTGCATGATCAACTAGAATATGGAATGTCTGCGCAACTTCGGTGAGCAACGCAGCAGCAGAGCCGACAATCGCGTCGAGGCTTGGGAGGTGGCAGTGGTGACCGCTTCCACTGGTGGTGGTGGAAAGCAGTTGTCCCTGTCGCAGTATTCGCACCTTGGCGGACTTTCGAATGCTCGATTGCAACCGGACACCAAACGACACTGCATCTTTCGCCCACTGCATTCGCCAGGGTTCGCGCAGCCCTGATGAATGGTTCAATGGCTCGCTGTTCGTCTGTCAGTACGTCCGTCCGTCCTCGTCCGTCCGTCCGTCCGTCCGTCCGTCCGTCCGTCCGTCCGTCCGTCCGTCCGTCCGTCCGTCCGTCCGTCCGTCCGTCCGTCCGTAACGTAGGTCCGGGATGGACAGACTACTAGCTCACTATACGAACTTGGTCATGGGGTGGTGTCCTCGTTGCGGGATTTCTTGGCGAGCACATCATGCGATAGCACTGTTTGACGCTTCTTTCTTTCAAATTCAAAGGAAGACAAATTTCTTGCCGACCCTGCGCGTCAATGCATGTTAAGGCAGTCGCACCTAAACGAGGTCAAGGGTGTTCCCCTTTCCGAACACTGTCGTCGAGCCAAAACACTCACGGTCAGCGCAGCGCATCAATGCAAGCAGAGCCGGGAACAAGGCCAGCAGCAGCTTTGCCATCTCTTTGCCTTTCAAGTTGCGGCTGTTCTCTTCTTCTCAGCGCTGTCGTACAATTGCGTTGGCCTTACCCCTTCTCTCACTTCTCGCGACACAATGATGTTTGTTGCTGGTGGTAGTTTATACAAAAGGTTACAAAAACAAGGAGCCGAGCAACCCAATCCGGCGCTAGACACTGGCGGATCCAGGATTTTCTGACAGAGGGGGGAGAAGGTCAATTTTTTTTCACCGCACAAACTATACTACTATGGAATAGACAAAAATGACGGGATTTCGCAGCTCCCTTACGAATCAAACGTGAGTTGGAAGAGAACCACAGCGCCGCAGGCGAAAATTTTGCGCTTTTGAGTGCCTAAATCCAAGGAAAACGTCAAAATCTGCCTGTTTTCCCTTGTGATCGCCCTTCTTTCCTGCTTCTCCCCCTGATCTCTCCCCCTCCTTCCCCCCCAAATCTGAGCTGACAGGAGGGGGAGACCCCCCTCTCCCCCCCCGTCTGGATCCGCTAGTGGCGCTAGACTGCTGAATCCAACACCGTGGGCAAAACGATGATTGCTCCTCCGCGCGCACAATGCGGCAATGGATAGATGTTAGGAGTGTTATGTAGGATCATTACATACAGTATTGTGCCATACCTTCACTACCCACTACAATACAACACAAGCGAGAAGGCAGAGAAAGTTGTTTCACTAAGTTGTTTTACTAAGAAGATTCAGTGCAGGTGCAGTCTAACACGTTTGGTCAAGATGTTGTTCACTTTTCTGTACAAAGTTTCAGCGCCAATACTTCAACACCTGTCCACCGAACGGTCACCGAAGCAACGAAGGCACAAAAGGGCGGAAATGCTTGTTGAGCGTTGCGCGCGAAGAAACTCTGCTACAGTACACAACATGAAAATTCACTGTGTGAGCAGTTTGCAATCCGAACTGGCAGAAATCGGTTTTGTAAACTTTCTCATTCATTGCATTCTGAATTCAGAATCCGCTTTATCCGCGCCAGTTTAGAATGTAAACCTACACACTGCCTCTGTCGCCATGGTTTTAATCGACCAACTACAGTTGTAGAATAGAATTTCTTGCGCCGCAACTTCAGTTAGCAATCAGCAGCCACACAACGGCGGCAGAGGCGACGGTCGCGCCGAGGCTTGGGAGGTTGTGGCCGCTTCCATTTCCACCCGTCTTGTAGTGGAAGCCACCGGGTTTGGATGTGGTGGGTTTGGGTTTGGGTGGAGAGGGCGCCTTGCCCCCTGGGGGTGGGAAACAGTCGTCCGTGTCGCAGTATTCGCACTTTGGTGGGGTGTCGAATGCCTGGACGCCACCCGACACAAGACGACACTGATCCCTTTTTCCATTGCATTCGCCAGCGTTCGAGCAGCCCTGACGATCGACTCAATGGTTGTTCTGTCCGTGTGTCTGTCTGTCTGTCTGTCTGTCTGTCTGTCTGTCTGTCTGTCTGTCTGTCTGTCTGTCTGTCTGTCTGTCTGTCTGTCTGTCTGTCTGTCTGTCTGTCCGTCCGTCCGTCCGTCCGTCCGTCTGTCTGTCTGTCTGTCTGTCTGTCTGTCTGTCTGTCTGTCTGTCTGTCCGTCAGTCCGTCCGTCTGTCTGTCTGTCTGTCTCTCTGTCTGTCTGTCTGTCCGTCTGTCTGTCTGTCTGTCTGTCTGTCTGTCTGTCTGTCTGTCTGTCTGTCTGTCTGTCTGTCTGTCTGTCTGTCTGTTTGTCTGTCTGTCTTGTCTGTCTGTCTGTCCGTGCTTCTAGCTACAGACCTGGTCATGTGGTGGAGTCCTTGTTGTGGGATTTCTCGGCGAGCACATCATGCGATAGCACTGCTTGACGCTTCTCGCGCAAGTTTCTTGCCGACCTTGCGCGTCAAGGCACGTTAAATTTGAAGTCGCGTCTGAACGACGTCAAATTTGTTCTGCAAGAGGTTGACGCCAATAGGCGCCACCGAATAAAGCGTTGTTTGGGAGGTTGGTTTGATGGGGTCGTGGTGGTTCGTTACACTATGACCTTGCCTAGGGTGCAGCATCACAGGTGTTGGGAGGGGGGTAAGCGACTTGCCATGAGTACGACGCCCCCTTTTATAGCGTCTCAGAAATCTGCGGCTGTGCGATGTAGTGCAGCCGACTTAGCAGTGGGTCTTCTACAGTGCCGCATCACATATACACTACCCTGACCTGGGTGTGGACCTGGCGCGTCAACGCCTTTCAAGGAAACCACTCACACTGCAGCATGGCCAAAGCGCAGAGCGAGGCGAGAAGCAGCTTGGCCATCTTTTTTCTCTCTAGAAATTGCAGCTGCTCAATTGCAGTCTCTTCTATCCTACAATCCACAGTCCTACAACTTGACGCGTCTGCGTTTGCGCCCTTCTCTCTCTCGCTTTGTGCGCGTCCCAGCGAGTGTACGTTCCTCCTAGTGTGTGTGTGTGTGTGTGTGGGGGGGGGGGGACTGTCGCGGTGGCAGCAGCTGCGCGAGGCGCGCGGCGGCGGCGGCGACGACGCCAAAGGTATTTCACAGTCACACACGGACGGACGGACGGACGAACAGACTGACTGTTCCGTCGGTCTGTCCTCCTCGTCGACAGCGCGTGAGCGCATCGGTGAGAATGACGACGAGGCAATCGCGCCTCTTCGCGCTCTGGCGATGAGATCGGTTTACATTCGTGACGAGGCGTCGTCGGCGGCAGTTCGCGCACTTCAAAGGTCGTCGTGGTGTAAGGGGGGGAAATGATCACGGACGTTGCGTGCATATACCTATGTATGCATGTATAGCTAAACATTGCCCTACCTGACAGAACAAACAGTTTTTTAGATTTCGTATTCTTTAACGCGTGCTTTTACAGTTTGACGTTCCGGATGTTTAGTAGGTTCGAAAGTACATATGTTTACGAATGTTTAGACACGAAAGTACATAACCACCGCAAGTACAAGTACATAACACAAGTAAGTACGCGTAACCAAGTACATACCCATGTAAGACGCGAAAAGAAGAGGAAACCGTTTGATTCCTCTGACTGACTGACTTCCGTAAACTGACTGCGGGAAACCGTTTCTAGCTTTCTGTAAGGGAACACTGTGGGAATGGTTTGGTGCTGCACTTTTCGAATGTCGTCGTGTCGTGCACTAGTCCAGCGCACACAATTCGTTCTGTATGTGTGTCACTGTCAGCGCCTACTGGGGGGGGGGGGAGGTGTAGGGAATCGTCAGAGCAGGGTGCAGAGACCCCAACAGCAGCGGTCGAAGTAGTCGGGGAAGTGGACTTGTCGCTCCATGCCGAACACGTGGAACTGCTTCGTCCGCTCCCGGTGCACGACCGTCACTCGAAACACCGGAATAACGCGAACGCGCTGGCGCTGCAATGACGCAAGCGTCTTGCGCGTGGAAAACGCACCGAAATACGACGACAGACAACCGTCCCTAGAACTGGAGAAGGGTGAACCGGAATATCACCCCCACCCCACACCCCCTTCCCCCCAACGCACGCACGCACACAAGCACGCTCGTACGCACACAAGCACGCTCGTACGCACACAAGCACGCTCGTACGCACGTACGCACGCACGCACGCACGCACGCACGCACGCACGCGCGCACGCACGCACGCACGCACGCACGCACGCACGCACGCACGCACGCACGCACGCACGCACTCACGCACGCGCGCACGCACGCACGCATGCATGCACGCACTCACGCACGCACGCACACAAGCACGCACGCTTGAAGCCCTCGCTTTCCACACCTGACAGAGCAGTCTTTCCTGTTGGTAGTCAAAGAGGTGCTTTTGAAGACTCGTCTCAGACAGCTCGCGCAGCTGCGTGTTGGGAAAGTCGGCGGGAAGGGGGAAGCACCACTGGTTGATGCGCTGCTCGTCCACCATCCACTCGCCCTGCGATTTCTTGATCTGAACAAGACTGCACAATGTGGTATACCTGGGTGGCGTTTGTTTGTCGCTACAGAGGGACATTGAGATCGACAGCAGTACCGGGGATGAGCACGGGCCTGCACATCTCGGCCCGGCCCGGCCCGCCAGATAGTCCGACCCGTCCCGGCCCGGCCCGTACCCTCAAAATCCAGGCCCGGCCCGGCCCGGCCCGTCCAACTGCTCAATATCGCAGGCCCGGCCCGGCCCGGCCCGCAACACGAAATAAGTACAGTCACTACAGTGTACAATTTACTGAAATACCGTACGCCAATTGGCGTGATTTACTTAACGGAATGGCGCATCCACCTCTCTGAATCGCAGTTCACAACCATTTTACGGCCTTTGCACCCTTTGAGCGCGAAAGACGTGCGTCATAGAATACAAAGTTGCTAATACGGTGCAGAATAGTCGCAGATACTTACAATGCATTACATAGGTAGCTATCTACGTTGGCCAGCCAAGAACGTCCGGCCCGGCCCGGCCCGGCCCGCACCCTCAAAACGCAGGCCCGGCCCGGCCCGGCCCGCAAAACGGGCCTGGAATTCCGGCCCGCCCGGCCCATGCTCATCCCTACGAAGCAGTGCGAAACGAGCAAGGGCGGTCGTAGCAGTGCACTCACAGGTAAACTCCTAAACTTCTAATACATACAGCACGCAATGCAGCAGCCGAGTTAAAAGGGCCGAAACACCTAGGGTCGTCTAGTTTTAATCAAATTCATTTTTTACCATTTATGTTTGTTTGTTTTGTGTCTTTTGTCTTGGAGTGTTCAGGCACAAGGAGAACGATGCTTGCTACAACCAGCCAACTGCTATGTATCATCGACGAACTACCATCAAATCGATTTCACGCGTCTTTGATTCATTTTCTATCAGCTATGTATCTATGCATTTTGTATTTATTGTATTGACGTGAATGTATTCGCATATTATTCGCATTGTTCTAATTAACAAGATTACTCTGTAGGGTGCCAGTCTCTGTCTCACCTTCTCAAACGGCACCTCCTGTTCATCGGACGTCTTCAGCACGTGCTCGCTCCTGTGGTTGCGGCTGGAGATTTTCGGAAAGACACTCCTCTTCATTCCTTGGTAGCTGTCTACCGCTACTCACTAGGAAACGACGAGTTGCGTGTAGTGCTTAAGCCGTCCTCTCGTCTTGCAGTTGTCGCAGTCCACCCGTCCGGTAGCCTGGCATCCGTCGCAGCTCTGCCAGCCGCCGCCCCGGCACTTCTCGCAGTCGACGCGCTCCACGTCCCCCGAGCCGTCCGGCATGTCCACGAACCGACGGCCGTGGCAGCGATAGCAGGAGACCTGCGAATCACGCATGTGCTGGAAGGTACGGTAATTGGAGACTGTGACGGATACAATGCATAGGAGGAAGCCTTGAAAAGCGGGGCAGAGTGCAAAGGGTGTCAGGTTTTGAAGAGTCCCCCCCCCCCCCACATCTCCACCCACTCTGCAAACTGCGAGTTACAGTATACTGATTTGTACAGACACTGCGTGTAGGTACAGTGTATGTGTGACGTTGTTTTGTGGTGCGACAGTTGCTTTCATCACGGATATTGGCAAGAGGATCGCCCCCTCCCCCCACCAGGCCACGCATCAGCAGTATATCGCATCCTATGCACCAGCATTCTGCGTAAATACATCCAAAAATACGCAATGCGCACTCGTCCGGTCGCTCCGCATTGCTGACAGGGCCTCCTGCCCATGCCCACGCAGTCGGGGCATGGTCGCACGCTCGCCGAATGCGCCAGCTCGGAAACGGTCTCCCCTTCTTGGAAATCCGCCAACTTTCTGTCCGCAGCCACCTCCCAGGGTCGGGGACTGGGGCCCAACTCGGGTCCGTCGATCGCCTGGCCTAAATATGGGAATGAGACGCACAAATTCGGAGTGACGAAAAGTACTTGCGTCGCCCGTTCTGCTTGGTATTGAAAGCAATCTCTAAGATCCACTTTTGTGGATCTTAGAAGTCCTGCCACACAATCAAAGCAAAGATTCGAGCAACTTGTTGTTGAGTGTCGAAGGGTTCTGTTTTTTATTGAGTGCGTGCGTGCGTGCGTGCGTGCGTGCGTGCGTGCGTGCGTGCGTGCGTGCGTGCGTGCGTGCGTGCGTGCGTTCGTCTGCCCGTTTCCTTACCCGTGTAGGGCTCCACTGCGCTTCGCGTGCTCCGTTTCTCCGTGTACGTCTCCAGCGAGTACTGTAAGCGCGCAAATTTAAAAATTTAAATTTCAAATGTAAATTTGCTTTTGCCACACGTGGTAGGCGCATGTGGGGTCGATGCCGACGACGCGCAGGTGGCGAGCCGCGCCCGACCCATAGCAGCAGTGCGAACTGACGAAGTTGAGAAGAGCGTCTTTTACCTCCTCTTCCGTCAAAGTCGCGCCACTGTAATGATTGTTGTTGTTGTTGGATTAGGGGCAACGCTAGGAGGCCTTCAATTTCCCATATGACATAGCCATCTCCATGACGCCTCCTAGTCTAGAGCCGCATACTTAGCCAAAGGCATTCGGAAGAACGCCATCTGTCATCTATAGGCCAGCGATGTCACGAGAAAATCCATTGTGAGGGAAGTCCTCGATCTAGTGGATCCCTCAAGACTCGAACCCAGGACCTTGTGCGCAGGGGCCGATTCTTTACCACTAGACCATGCGCTGTCCCACTGTAATGGTTGTGCAGTGCAGCTTATGCAATTCAAGAAACCGCAATATTTATAGGCAGGCTGCGGGTGGTACCCATATGTACATTGATGGTAGAGAGTGCAGCTTGTTTCAACAGTCTTTTTTAGAATTCTTTTTAGGCGCGCGCTGCTTGGAATTCACAATGGTTTGGTCTTGTTTGACCACTGCGACAACTCGAAGGACGTATGAATATGCAAACGCATCTCCAACATTTTACTATGCCAGGTGAGGCTTAGGTGAGGCTTCTCTGAGGCTCTATGACTAAGATTGAAGGCATTTAGGGAAGGCGGACGTTTCAGGAATCATTTGGGCGACGCAGCCTGTCTCCCAAAATCCAAGTGTGAAACCGAACAACCTCATATCAATTCTTGGCATCTGCTGCTGGCTGCCGTCGCCGACATGCTGACCGGGCTGCGCGTCAAACTTCGGCCCCGGCGGCGGGGGGCACGCTTCGAGGTCGCCATAAGTGAAACCGATACCCATCGCTTGATCTTCCTCCTCCCGCAGCGGCGGCGCGGTCGGTTGCGCTCGTTCCTGTTGATACATTTTTGCCAGCCGGCTGGGGGAAACTATAAATTTTGACCGGCGTTTACTCCCGGCGCAATTCACACAGCCTGCAGGTTTGCATGCACAAAGTGGGGGGTAAAACAGGTCGCACGCACGCACTCAGCATTCAACAGCAGTGAGCAAACCGTTCGATTTTGTAGCACGCACGCAGCACGCACGCTCGCTCGCTCGCACGCAAGCACGCACGCACGCACGCACGCACGCACGCACGCACGCACGCACGCACACACGCGTCCACGCACGCACGCACGCACGCACGCACGCACACACGCGTCCACGCACGCACGCACGCACGCACGCACGCACGCACGCACGCACGCACGCACGCACGCACGCACGCACGCACGCACGCACGCACGCACGCGGCCACGCACGCACGCACGCACGCACGCACGCCCACACGCGTCCACGCACGCACGCACGCACGCACGCACGCACGCACGCACGCACGCACGCACGCACGCACGCACACACGCACGCACCAAGCACGCACGCACGCACGCACGCAGCAAGAGGAGTTAGAGTGTTCGCACAACAGAGCAAGGACAGACACAGTGGCGCACTGCGCTGCGTTCCTTGCAACGGCGCCGCAAGCAAACCCGTACAGTGTATACAGCGTATGTACATAGCGTGAATCACACCCGGGATTACGCGCGTTGAATTACACGCAGTGCGCTGGCTGAGCGCGACGGCGAGCGAGCGAACAGCGCACAAAGAGTCGACAGTAGCCGATTGAATAATGCGACTTTTCAAATTTATCAAAAAGCACACTAAGTGCTGTTAAGGAAATTACAACTTGGGTTGGCACGCATTTGTACCCGCACCAACTGCAGAGTTGCATCATTATCCAAAGACGTTCCGAAAAACGCCATCTGTAATCTAGGGCAGCGACGGCACGAGAAAATCCACTGAGAGGGAAGTCCTCGATCTAGTGGATCCATCACGAATCGAACCGTTGGCGCAAGAAGCCCATTCTCTACCACTAACTAAGCTATTTGTACGCTGCCACTACACAACTAAAACACGCACAAAATCAAAAATTCTTTGCGTCGGCTTTTTTTCTCGGGAAGCTTGCAATCGCGTGCTTATCGAGCGTTGCCAGGCCTAGGTATGCCAGTCTCTATTCCCTCAGCAGCTGTTCCCGTAAAGAAGTGTGCTTATTGAAGAAGACCGCTCCCCGCGCTCGATTTGAAAGAAGCCGCCCCATTTTGCCACAGCCTGCCGGGCCGAAACGAGATTGCGTCGGCCATACTGCCACTGAGTTTGCTCTAGGCGAGACGGCGGGCGTAATTGGATTTTTTCGGGTAATTTAAAGAGTGGTTTCAGGAGCATACTCAAAGCAGCCGTGCAAATGCGCTGAGGGGTGTATAGCGGAAGAGTAAAACGAGCCTTGACAGAGAGAGCACTGGAGGCCTCTCTTAGCGGCCAATTTTTGGCAAGAAACTGTATAGAAACTTGGGATGTGAGCACTGAGAATACAGACGCTACTGGGCACTGCGGAATGGGAAGGACAACGGACACTTTTCTCAGAATTTGCGTGGTTGCTACCGCCTTTAGACTGTGCTCTCCGAGCGCCTGGTGTGTCGCTTCAATCACTTGTACACCAGTCTTGTAAATGTAATGCGCTGTACATAACAATAGGGACCATGTAATGACATACGCTTGCGAGCGCGCAGGCATGCACACGAACGGGGCAGCGTATGACCTAGTGGTAAAGAATCGGCCTCTTGCGCGCAAGGTCCTGCGTTCTCTTAAAATTGACCCACTAGACCGAGGACTTCCCTTTCGATGGATTTTCCCGCGCCATCGCTGCCCTAGATTATGGTAGATGGCGCTCTTCCGAAGGTCTTTGGCTAATTGCGCGGCCCTAGACAATGAAGGCGTCATGGATATGGATATGCTACATACCTATATGGGCCTCCTAGCGTTGCCTCAAATCCAAAAACAACATGCACATGAACGCGCAAACAACAGTCATTCCCACCAATTTTGTTCAGCTATGGAGAGGCGATGCAGCCAAAGGAATTTGTGGACGCCAGATCCTGGGAGGAGCAGCGGGTGGCTTGCGATCTGCTCTCCGACTACGACCCCGCAGTCAGGCCTGCGGGTGACTCGCAACGAGGTGACGCCAAGACATTGCGGCTGGAACTGTAAAGATACACTGTAGGAACAGTGCATTGCGTCGACACGCATACATATGGTGGAGAGAGGGTGCGATTGTTGACTGCGGTTCTCACACGCACAGACACAGTCAACACACGTGTTTCTGCACGTGTATCGTTGTTTCCAAACTGGTTTGATCTACAGAGCAATTCAAAAACAAAAGAGTTGCGTAAACACGTCAATTGTACATTGTACATTGTACACAGGCGCGTATGGACGTCACACTTTATAAAAGTCGCACTTGCATGCTAACCTTTCAGCAAAGCGAAGCAACTGCAGTGCAATCAAACACATTTGCGAAATTCAGGCAACGCAACCGTCGTGCTCACCGCTCTGAATCTGAGCTCCATTAGTGCCGTCAGCGATGTTAACATGGTGCGTTTCTACTAAAAATGTGTTTTTAATTGGTTAAATTGCCACAAATTTCAGGAATTTATGGCACAGCTGTTCTTCCAGCAGAAATGGCACGACCCGCGACTGACCTTTCCCCGGCCCGAGAAACGCTTCGTGACGTCACTCTATCTGGCGCAGGACCAGCGAATCTGGATTCCGGACACCTTCTTCCAGAACGAGCGCAATGGATGGTGCGTGGTCCGCTTCTCCTTAGCCTGGGCACTCACGCACGCACGCACGCACATCACTTGCATGTTCGCCAGTAACGCTGCGTGCATGAAATGTAATGAAATGAAAGTGCACGCGCCAGTAAATGCGCCCGCGCAGACAGCTGTAAGAGCCTGAATGGAACTTTTGGTGGATGCGTGCGTGCGAGCGTGCGTGCGTGCGTGCGTGCGTGCGTGCGTGCGTGCGAGCGTGCGTGCGTGCGAGCGTGCGTGCGTGCCTGCGTGCGTACGTGCGTGCGTGCGTGCGTGCGTGCGTGCGTGCGTGCGTGCGTGCGTGCGTGCGTGCGTGCGTGCGTGCGTGCGTGCGTGCGTGCGTGCGTGCGTGCGTGCGTGCGTGCGTGCGTGCGTGCGTGCGTGCGTGCGTGCCTGCGTGCGTGCGTGCGTGCGTGCGTGCGTGCGTGCCTGTTGCGTGCGTTTGTGCGTGCGTTTGTGCGTGCGTTTGTGCGTGCGTGCGTGCGTGCGTGCGTGCGTGCGTGCGTGCGTGCGTGCGTGCGTGCGTACGTGCGTGCGTGCCTGCCTGCCTGCCTGCCTGCCTGTTGCGTGCGTTTGTGCGTGCGTGCGTGCGTGCGTGCGCGCGTGCGTGCGTGCGTGCGTGCGTGCGTGCGTGCGTGCGTGCGTGCGTGCGTGCGTGCGTGCGGGCGTGCGTGCGTGCGTGCGTGCGTGCGTGCGTGCGTGCGTGCGTGCGTGCGTGCGTGCGTGCGTGCGTGCGTGCGTGCGTGCGTGCGTGCGTGCGTGCGTGCGTGCGTGCGTGCGTGCGTGCGTGCGTGCGTGCACACGAGAGCATGCAATCACAAGAAACAGCTACAGGTATCACAACGTCGACCAAGACAATCGATTCATCAGAGTCTATGAGGACGGAAAAGTCGTGTATAACCGGCGGTAAATAATTTTGTTTCAGTTTCTTTTTTGGTTATTTTGGAGTCGCAAATTTTCCAGACTAACTCTACTGCTCGCGTGCAGCATGCAGTTGGCCAAGTACCCTATGGACAGTCAGGAGTGCGACATAGACTTCGCGAGTTGTGAGTTTCAAACGACCAATTTGTATTTGTTTTTTAGATGTAGATGTAGATGTAGATGTAGATATTTTGTTGGAATTTCACCAACTGCCCACGTTAAATATTTTGGTCGTAAACTTTAATTCTAATTGAATAAAACCTAATCTAAAGTTAATTATTAAATGGGCACCACATTCATAGATAAATGGTGCCTAGGTATTCAAATTATCCCCACAATTGAATTATCTTAATTAATTTCAGACGCGTATACCACACGAGACATTATTTACGAATGGGACAGACAGAACCCTATAGAGTTTCATCAAAATCTGAACGGTTTGCTCCCGAATTTCGTGGTTGGGAAGCTGGTGACTGCTTCTTGTTCGAGCGTTACCAGCACAGGTAGACGAACGCACGCACGCACGCACGCACGCACGCACGCACGCACGCACGCACGCACGCACGCACGCTCGCACGCACGCACGCACGCACGCACGCACGCACGCACGCACGCACGCGCGCGCGCACGCACGCATCCACCAAAAGTTCCATTCAGGCTCTTACAGCTGTCTGCGCGTGCGCATTTATCTAAGCCGCCTCTTCTCCTTCTTCCTATTGCAGGTGAACGCGTAATTAATTAAGTTCGTAGAATAAAATGTCCAATTAAATTTTTTTTAATTAATGTATTCGCAGCTGTACCTACCGTCGTCGATGCTGGTGGCCGTGTCGTGGGTGAGCTATTGGATCGACTGGCGGTCCACGGCCGCCCGTGTGCCCCTCACCATCGTCACCCTCCTCACCATGATCGCACAGTCGCACGGTACTCGCAAATTTGAATTTGCGCCATTCTGCGGGGGGGGTATAAACGCTGGCACTGGCACTGGCACTGGCACTGGCACTGGGGTATAAACGCTGGCACTGGCACTGGCACTGGCACTTTTTGGGGTATAAACGCTGGCACTACTGGCACTGGCACAAAGTTTGCTGCGTACAAATGTACAGTAGTTTTACAGGTCCCAGCAGTGCCTTCTCTGTGTGCCCTTACATACACGCGTACTCACTCAACTGTACTGTGGTTTTAGCGCTATTAGGCATGCGTTTGTGCTAGTGCCAGCGTTTATCCCATTTGTTCACTCAAACTGTGCGTGGGTTCTGGGGTGACCCAACACTGCAGCGTACCACTGGGTTGCTTTCCAAGACTAATACTTGCGAGAACGCACTGCATATATGCGCGTCGCGATCGTCACAAAGTTGAGGCACGAATTGAAATCTAAGTGGAAATATAACCGCACGATTGCACACAGGAAAATTAGAGTCTGACATAGACGGCATAGGATGGTGACTCAGTCTTTAGTTGGCCTAGAGAATGGAATGGCTGGATCAGCTGGCTTGATCTCATTCCATCGTACACTTGCCACTTTCCTTGCCACTTTAGCAAAGCCTTGAAGTGCACGTTGCTAAAGGAAACGGAAATGGTTTGCATTGCATTTTGTTGCATTGCGGTTTGCATTGCGGTGGAGGCGGGGGGGGGGGGTCTCTCGGTCCCAAAGGCGCTGTTCGGTGTTTCAATTAAAAGGCCTTCAGAAAACGTTTGAAGGACGCGTGGTGGGCGTTGACAGGGAGAAGCCTCTCTGCAGCTACAGTATGACACGTAGTGCATTTTACCTATGGAGTGTGAGACCTCTGTAGTGAAACCGTAGACCACCAATTAGATTGGTGGCATTCGATTGGCGGCAGATTACCGTAGATTAGGATCGATTACCGTAGATTGGTGGCATTCGATTCTGCTACGTGTTGGAGCATACGGTGGCTTGGCGTTTCTACTTTACGCAGCTTTGTTTTTGACATGCGTGATCTATGATGCAGCGCGCATTCGAACGCGCACTCGTTAAACGTCTGCTTTACTTGCTTCTACTTACAATCGCGATGCGCCATGACCATGATACGCCGTTACAGTGTCGTTCTCCTATGCAGTGCGTTCTCGCAAGTATTAGTCTTGGAAAGCAACCCAGTGGTACGCTGGCACTAGCACAAACGCATGCCTAATAGCGCTAAAACCACAGTACAGTTGAGTGAGTACGCGTGTATGTAAGGGCACACAGAGAAGGCACTGCTGGGACCTGTAAAACTACTGTACATTTGTACGCAGCAAACTTTGTGCCAGTGCCAGTAGTGCCAGCGTTTATACCCCAAAAAGTGCCAGTGCCAGTGCCAGTGCCAGCGTTTATACCCCAGTGCCAGTGCCAGTGCCAGTGCCAGTGCCAGCGTTTATACCCCCCCATTCTGCGTGTACCAAAATAATGGTAACATACCGGTTAGGTCAATTGCGAGGAGAAACTGCATAAAATCTAAACAGCATGAGAACCTGATGATGACTCAGCCTTTGCATGCATGTAGCCTAAACTTTATAACTTCCGTAAACTTTATAATGACCCCCTCCTTTTTTGGCCCTGATAATTACACCCCACCCCAGAGCATTTTCTGTTTATTAGCCTCCCCCCTTCCTTTACATCCCTTTTATAAATCAGGGTGTACGCGTCAGCGTATAAATCAGGGTGTACGCGTCAGCGTACAACCCTAATATGTGACGACTTGCGCGCGCGAGAATTCAGATTTTTGATCGCCTATAACTTTTGATTGGCTGAACCGATTTCGGCGCGTTATGGGTCAAAAGAAGCGCACTCACGGGGGGACCGTACGTGCCACAGCGCGTTGCAGTATTGCTGCGCGTTAAGGGGGTACGCCCGAAAATGTTTCCGAAAAGTGTCTTTTTTTTTTCGTGTTCTCCTCCCAGTTTTTGGAGCGCCACTCGCTAGTGCCATGGGCAATTGGAATGAAACTTGGCATGTGTAAGCGACCCATGATGGCAATTTTGCGTACCAAAGGAATCGTCTCTGCGTCCTACCAAACTCGAGATATCGCCGATTATATGCGTTTTTTCGGACATAGTCGTTTTTTTGGGGTGGTTTCCACCAAGAGTAAATCTCGAAAAAGTGCCCAATTAACCCCCAATTTTTTTTTGATTTCCTTGAACAGTTTCTTATGGAAAGTTTATGCCCAGTCACTGAACCTAAAACTTCGCCCCTGATAATGAGTTATTAGCAATTAAAAATATCGGCCAAAAAGTTTGTCCTTAATAGGCGCGCTAACGGCTTATCACAGAGCTTTGCTATAAAGGAAAAAGTTGTTTGGCATGACCTGGAATAGACCCCTTTTGACAATTGGACCAAATTGAACGCACCAAAATGCCTCTCCCCATTATACCGAAAACGAAAAATGGCGATATTTCGGTGTGGTTACATCGGAGGGCATTAACATCAATAATAAAGTTGATTGCCTTTCGATGGCGAACATTTCATTCCTTGGAGTCGACACGCTCCGACGCACCAAAATAATTTAACTTCCGGAATAATCGATAAATATCAATATGGGTAGGTCGGATCACTTTGGCTAAAACACGGAAGTTGACCGCCTGCACGTGTAGATCATTTTGTTTCTTTACACCGCTATGCTCCGACTAACCAATATGGCACTGCAGATGTGCACGCACGCACGCACACCGTCAAATGGGCTGCTTCACAAAAAAACTCGATGTGGGTACGTCGCATCACTTCGGCTAAAACACAAAAGTTGACCGCCTAGTTATAGCGATCATTTTGATTCTTTACACCACTATGCTACGATGCAGCAATATAGCACAACTGCACGCGCACGCACGCACGCACGCACACACACACAATTATCCGCAGTGGCTTCTGTTTGTAGTTTCTCTGCATGCTGTGCCATTTGCTGATAGGTCATCCTGCTTTGTATCATTTGCATGACAATTAGTTGTGCACAACTTTGATCAACCAAAAAATACATGCGTACCTATTTTCAATCCACATGCTCACATTCTGTATGATGAGTGTCTCCTACTGCACTCGAGGGATTCTACCGAACACGCTACATATGTCATACATGGTACATATGTCGTGCAAGCGTGCGTGCGTACATGCATGCATGTGTGCGTGAGTGCCTGCGTGTGTGCGTGCGTGCGTGTGCCTGTATAGGTTTTACGCATCGATGTTTGTCTTACGAAAAAACACTGTATTAAGGAAAATATGCAGGCGGCTGCAAAAAAAGGTGAATATGTGACGCTCTTTTGTTGGAGCCCAGTTTGAAAAAGAGGGGTATCAATTAAGGCATGCCTCATTTATGTATAGCCACTTATGCTTTGCAGCTGATCAACTTCGGTTTGAACAAACCGTGTATAAAAACCGAACCAAACGCAGCAACACGTCACATATTCGGCACTTTTTTTTTTGTGTGAGCCATCTCACTCACCCAAAACGCAACAGCAATCCTTTACCATTGACCTGGCACAGCCAAAGTTCCTACATAAATAATCGGCACCTTGCTAGCATTTGTGAGATGTGGATTGCCACTACAGTTCAGTTAGTGATGTGTAGGTATGCATACGGTACTGGCTCCATTCGTCATTCCCTTTTTGGCATTTCACCCAATAACGCTCTGCTCCTATACAGGGAAAAACCGATCCATGTTCACCATGTTCACCATGTTCACCATGTTCACCAAGCCTTCGTTATTTCGGTGCGATATTTTTCTCTCTTGTCTCTCCATCTCGCATATCTCTAAACCGGGGGGGGGGGGGTGGGTTATCGGGTGACCGAGGGCAACCGCCGGGTATAAATACTGGAGGCTGCCGCAGCTCGGTGGACGCTGTTTGATCGTGGCGCCGACTGCGCTCTGGAAGGACAAGGACGCTTTCGACAAGGTTGGCCTCACTCACTCGGTCGGACTGCTTGCCGTCAGGTTGGGTGTTCGGTTGAGGATGCCGACGTAGTGGCCCGGCTAAAGCAGGACGTGGCGACGCGGACCTGGCTCTTGGGCCTGCCTCCCAAGTACGCCGGTCTTGAAGAGGGAGACGCGTCTCGTGTAGGCGCCTCCAGATCTCGTGAGTGCTGCGCCAAACGAATGTTGATTGACCCAACTCACCACTCCATTTCTAGCCGAATTTGCCTACGTTGTGGGAGTGGTGTTGTCGACCTATTCCGCTGACGTGGCCGAAGACCTGACGAAATGGCTGACGAGAAACGGCACATTTGTGGCAGTCGGCCAGGGCGCGTCGCCGGTCTTCTACGCGCACGTCTACTACAAGTCGGTGTCGGCTTCTCCTGTGCCAATCACCAATCGGCACTGAAGGTTGCCAGTTGTTCAGTCTCCGTCGCTTGAGTCGGCGTCGTCGCCGGCGTCGGCGTCGTTCTCGTCGTCGTCGTCGCTGTTCTCGACGGCTCCGGAGCTGCGGCAGCGCGTGACCTGGCTCGAGATCCAGATGACGCTGGTGCTGGTGATGTCGGTGGCCGTGTTCACGAGCGTGCTTGGCTTCATCTGCTACGTGTGCGCCGGCAACAGCAAGCGCGTCTGGTACGCCTCCTACTACTCGGCCGTCGAGAGCGAGGCCCGCGACCTACTCAAGGCCACGCCCCTCGTCCAGGCTGCCGCTTCCACCAATCAGAAAACTGCGGCCAAGCCGACGACCCACAGGCGAGCTCGCGTAGGCACGCACGCACGCAGGCACGCACGCACGCACGCCCGCACGCACGCACGCACGCACACGGTTCAGGCGAATCGGTTCGAGAACGGTGGTCGACAGCGTGCCCACGCTGTTCGTGGGACACCGGCGCGAAGTGGAGTGCGTTTGCCCCACGTCGGACGGCACGCGGCTCGTCACCTCCTGCATTCAAGGAGTCATTCACGTGTGGAACGCCGCCACCGGTGACAGGATCGCGACGTGAGGCGGCTGTGACGCTGGGTTCCCTCGCAACATGTATCGGGATTGGTTGAGAAATGCGGGAGCTGCGTAAATAGAGCAGGGATGGGATCGTAACAAATAGGATCTCTGTGTCAACTTGTCATTTCGATGCGGGTTTGCATAATTTGCTGTGAGATGCGCGCACTAGATGGGGGTGGGCGGGTCTGTTGGCTGTTGCTGTTGCGCTAGTCGCTCTGGTTGACTTTCGCTCGCTCGTGACTTTTTTTGTGAGTCTTGTGAAATGGTTTGTTGCGACTCTGTTTACTACACAACTGCTGCGCCACAAATACAACAGACGACAACACGACATCAAGCTGGAATAATAAGCAGTTCAGTAAAAGCAGACCTGAAACGCAAAAATTAAAACAATAAAAACAAGATAAATAATAAAAACTTATTAACATGGAAGTGCTATGAATGAAAGAACAGACGCAAACATTTCAAATAAACAAAATTAATATTGTTTCTAAAAGCCTTTGACGGAGAGACATGAGAAAAAGTGTCGCACCGAAATAACGAAGGCTTGGTGAACATGGCGAACATGGTGAACATGGTGAACATGGATCGGTTTTTCCCCCTATACAACGTGTTTGCGTGCGTGCGTACGTGCGTGCGTGCGTGCGTACGTGCGTACATCTGCATAGTGGTCCATGTGCAAGACCCTGGGGTCCTTCCTGCCTGTCTCACAACCACGTGGCGTTCAGTCATGCGGCATATGTGAATGCAGGGTGTTCCAGTCCAGTTAGGTCCTATAATTGCCACTGCTCTTTTCTTATGCACGCGAACACAAAAAATGCCGAATATGTGACGTGTTGCTGCGTTTGGTTCGGTTTTTATACACGGTTTGTTCAAACCGAAGTTGATCAGCTGCAAAGCATAAGTGGCTATACATAAATGAGGCATGCCTTAATTGATACCCCTCTTTTTCAAACTGGGCTCCAACAAAAGAGCGTCACATATTCACCTTTTTTTGCAGCCGCCTGCAAATTTTCCTTAATGCACCATCGTCTGAAAGTATTTTTTGGGTATGTAACTTTTTTTGAATTTTTCCACGGGAATAATCTTTCAGCAGTGAACACGAACCTGCCGCCCGTGTCCTACATAAAGGCCGTGGACGTGTGGGTGGGCGCGTGCGTGCTCCACGTCTTCGCCGCCCTCCTCGAGTACGCCATCGTCAACTACGTCGGCCTGCTCGACATGAGGAGGTGAGTACTCAAATTTATTTATCATTATTTTTTTTAAATTGAAGTAAAATTCCACCGCGCATTCAGAGCGGCCAAGCATTTGTTCGGCAGGCCGCCAGAGACCTTCCAAATGATGCCTCCTCGTCAGCCGGTCGACGCAGCGATGCCTGCGGCTAGGCAGGCGGCGGTAGGGGGATTTTCCGCCGGAACAATTCGAAATGAAGATTTCGACTTTGCCGAGACGTCGACAGCCGGCTACTCGACGCCGGCGCTGGTCCGGCAGCAGACAGCTGAGACCAGCCTGCTCGAGGAGACGGTAGGGCGCGAATTTGAATTTTTGGATCGATTCTGGATTTTTGTTTCCGGTTTCCACAATCTGCTGTGCTTCAATAATTCAAATACCTACGGGACAAAGTCACAGCACACCATGAGTGTCAGGTACACTGTGTTCAACAACCTCAGTGGTTAGACAATCAGAGACCGTGCATTTTTTTCACAGCTTGCAGAAGGTGTAACTGCATTTTTTATCAATTGTTCTGGTGTTCAGATAACTAGCCGCTTCGAACTCAGGACTCCTGCTTGCAAAGTGCTCCAAAGTGGTTCAACATCAATTTGTCTCATGAAATAAAATAATGTTGAGAATACTCACTTGTACAATGATAAATCACTGCAATGATAAAACTGCAAAGTGTTGGAATGCAGGTCAACCAAAGCCAATGCATGTCAACCAACGCATTTGCATGAATACTACAGAATTGCTTGTAACACCCACTCTGTTTTAAATAAATTTCATATCAACACACCCACGACTTAAATTGGAGACATGCGCTGAGACTCGTTTGCAGAAGTTTTGTTTTATTTTCTGTGGTGATGCTATGTGGCGGGGGGGGGGAGAGCATAGGCTTTTCGGTGTGTCTGTTTGTATGTGCTGTATGTTCAAAAACGTTTTGTTCTCGCAACCCAACACGAACAATCCGAAACATGCACAAAACGCGCACACAAAGAAGACCATGAACCGATGCAAGGGGGGGGGAGGGGGGCTGGAGAGAATGGGAGAGCCCGAAAATGGTTTATCGCCCAGCGGCCCCCAAAGGTCGAGTAGCTCAATGACCAATGGGGGTTGGGGGCGAGAATAGGCAGAGATTGTTGCTATATCTGAGAAACCTTTCATCTCTTTTGTCGTTTGTCATTCATCATCAAAAACGTGCTCAGAAGTGATTCAGTATCTATATTTTCATGTCCTCTGTGATGACTCATCATCAATACAATGTGTCATAAAATCATGCTGCAAATGCTCAGTTTAAAAACAACAATGACGAATCTGTAAATTGCTGCAGCAAAAGCCAAAGGAAGTCAACCAATGCAACCAATGCACTTCTGCAATAAAGGAAAACATTTCACCTTTTTTGTTGTAACGCTTTATTCTTGCGTCATTACATTTCCAGTCATTACATTCGATAGTAAAAATTAGGCACTATACCATCTTGAGCAGACACACCATAAATCCCATATAGGCAGTGGGCTAATTGTTTTAATCAGCCCTTCAGAGTCAGCTAATAATAATTGGCTTTTTTGTCATCTGCATAATTGCTCACATGTGTTCATGCACCTTGATCTGCAGGCGCAAAGCCTTTGGACCTGGTCTAAGCTAGGATCGCGGCCCGACGCTTCCGATTCCATTCCAGCGCGCCGTGGGCGGGCGGTTTTTGGCGGGCTTGGGCTTGTGTCTTCCTTACGTCGTCTTTTTTTGGCAAAGCACAATTGTTGCGTCCGCGTCCGCTGCGTCCGAAACCTAAGTGAAGCCTAAGCCTAAGCGAAGCATCAGCGAAGCCTAAGCGAAGCGAAGCCTAAGCGAACCTAAGCCAAATCAAAGCCAAAGCATAAGCCTCAGCAAAGTCTGGACTAAGCCTAAGCAAAGCCTAAAATAAAGAAAGTTTTTATCGGACGCATCAATTGTTTTCAGCCGTTTCCTTTTTCGGGGAAATCCAAGTTCATTGGGCCATTGGACCGGGCAAAGCGCACCACAATATTTCATTTATTAGGTTTAATGCGCCGACGATCAGTGCTCAACGCCAAGAAAAACTAAAACAACGCACCACTAAAACGCTAACACATACACGCGCATGCGTGCGTGCGCCCACTCGCGAGTCCATGCGTGCGTGCGTGCGTGCGTGCGTGCGTGCGTGCGCGCGCGCGCGTGTCTGTGTCCATGTGTGTGTGTGCGTGCGTGCATGAGTGCGCGTGCGTGCGTGGGTGCGTCCGTGTGTGTGTGCGTGTATGCGTGCGTGCATGCGTGCGTGCGATCGAGCGTGCGCGTGCGTGCATGCACGTGTCCATGTCAATGGGCATGTGTGTGCGTGCGAGCGTGCGTGCGTGCGTGCGTGCGTGCGTGCGTGCGTGCGTGCGTGCGTGCGTGCGTGCGCGTGTCCATGTCCATGTGCGCGTGCGTGCGTGCGCGCGTGCGTGCGTGCGCGCGCGCGTGCGTGCGCGCGTGCGTGCGTGCGTGCATGAGCATGTAATACAAGTTTTTATAGCGTTAACACCTGTAAAACAAAGTAAAAAATAATAAAAAGTTCAAAGTTTTTATAGCATAAACACGTGCAAAACAAAAAAGTTATAAACAAAAAAGTTACAAGTATTTTTTTGGCAGAGGTTTGATCCCAGGACCTTTAAAAAGTAACGGACATCATAACCACTACACCATTGATCTGTACCGATCTGCTTTCTAAACACTTCTGATAAGTCAGAAGCATGCATAAAATGTGTTGTATTATCATATAATTTATTTATATTTGCATAACGCATGGATTACAATAGCTTCAGTAGCGCCACTCATATTTTGATGGTAAAATGTGCCAAGCAAGCTTCATATAAAATTTCAGCTCAAGCTGCGTTGCAGACAGAACCCACAAACAGTCATACTACTGTAGAAAAGGATAATGCTATATCTTGTCATTACTGTAGCAGATTGGAAAACGAATGCCAGATTCGTGATCACCACGGTCGATTACATATATCCCAAGCAGATTTGACACTGAATTCTCAAATTCGATGAAACGCAATTTGCATATTCAATGTGTCGTATCTCGCGATTACGGTATCGCACTGGAAAACGGATGTGATATTCGTGATCAGCACGGTCGATTACATATATCCCTGTCTGATTTGACATGGAAATGTCACGTTTAATGTGATCAATACTGGTTACTGTATGGCGCAAATTCAAAAATATTTTTTATTTGGCTATTTTTCAGCTATCACTGTCAACACCCGAATTGATAACAAAAAGAATCAACTCAATCCATGCAACACAGCTCTTACAATCGCGTTGCAGACATTGTGCTTTAGTAATACTAGACGCCCGTAGCGGCCTTCGGCCACCCCCCCCCCATCCAGCCCACCTGTCGAGCATGCTAGCTGTTCCGTGGGCCCGTGTGTCAACGCAGGCTAGCTGTTCAGCAGGTTGACTCGTCTGCGTATCAATGCAGGCTAGCCGTGACTCGTCTGCATGTCGACGCAGGCTAGCTGTTCAGTGTACTGTCCAGTCCACCTGTCGATCGCGCTAGCCGCTCAGCGTGCCGTCCAGCCAGTCCGCCTGTCGATCGCGCTAGCTGTTCAGCATGCCGTCCAGTCCGCCTGTCGATCGCCCGAGCTGTCCAGCGTGCCGTCCAGTCCGCCTGTCGATCGCGCTAGCTGTTCAGCATGCCGCCCAGTCCGCCTGTCGATCGCCCTAGCTGTTCAGTGTGCCATCCAGTCCGCCTGTCGATCGCGCTAGCTGTTCAGCGTGTCGTCCAGTCCGCCTGTCGATTGCGCTAGCTGTTCAGCATGCCGTCCAGTCCGCCTGTCAATCGCCCCAGCTGTTCAGCGTGCCGTCCAATCCACCTGTCGATCTCGCTAGCTGTTCAGCATGCCGTCCAGTCTGCCTGTCGATCGCCCCAGCTGTCCAGCGTGCCGTCCAGTCCGCCTGTCGATCGCGCTAGCTGTTCAGCGTGCCGTCCAGCCAGTCCGCCTGTCGATCGAGCTAGCTGTTCAGCATGCCGTCCAGCCAGTCCGCCTGTCGATCGAGCTACCTGTTCAGCCTGCCGTCCAGTCCGCCTGTCGATCGCCCCAGCTGTTCAGCGTGCCGTCCAGTCTGCCTGTCGATCGCCCCAGCTGTCCAGCGTGCCGTCCAGTCCGCCTGTCGATCGCGCTAGCTGTTCAGCGTGCCGTCCAGCCAGTCCGCCTGTCGATCGAGCTAGCTGTTCAGCCAGCCATCCATCCAGTCCGCCTGTCGATCGCGCTAGCTGTTCAGCGTGCCGTCCAGCCAGTCCGCCTGTCGATCGCGCTAGCTGTTCAGGGTGCCGTCCAGTCCGCCTGTTGATCGCCCCAGCTGTTCAGCGTGCCGTCCAGTCCGCCTGTCGATCGCGCTAGCTGTTCAGCGTGCCGTCCAGTCTGCCTGTCGATCGCCCCAGCTGTCCAGCGTGCCGTCCAGTCCGCCTGTTGATCGCCCCAGCTGTTCAGCGTGCCGTCCAGTCCGCCTGTCGATCGCGCTAGCTGTTCAGCGTGCCGTCCAGTCTGCCTGTCGATCGCCCCAGCTGTCCAGCGTGCCGTCCAGTCCGCCTGTCGATTGCGCTAGCTGTTCAGCATGCCGCCCAGTCCGCCTGTCGATCGCCCTAGCTGTTCAGTGTGCCATCCAGTCCGCCTGTCGATCGCGCTAGCTGTTCAGTGGGCCCGTGTGTCAACGCAGGCTAGCTGTTCAGCAGGTTGACTCGTCTGCGTATCAATGCAGGCTAGCCGTGACTCGTCTGCATGTCGACGCAGGCTAGCTGTTCAGTGTACTGTCCAGTCCACCTGTCGATCGCGCTAGCCGCTCAGCGTGCCGTCCAGCCAGTCCGCCTGTCGATCGCGCTAGCTGTTCAGCATGCCGTCCAGTCCGCCTGTCGATCGCCCCAGCTGTCCAGCGTGCCGTCCAGTCCGCCTGTCGATCGCGCTAGCTGTTCAGCATGCCGCCCAGTCCGCCTGTCGATCGCCCTAGCTGTTCAGTGTGCCATCCAGTCCGCCTGTCGATCGCGCTAGCTGTTCAGCATGCCGTCCAGTCCGCCTGTCAATCGCCCCAGCTGTTCAGCGTGCCGTCCAGTCCACCTGTCGATCTCGCTAGCTGTTCAGCGTGCCGTCCAGTCTGCCTGTCGATCGCCCCAGCTGTCCAGCGTGCCGTCCAGTCCGCCTGTCGATCGCGCTAGCTGTTCAGCGTGCCGTCCAGCCAGTCCGCCTGTCGATCGAGCTAGCTGTTCAGCATGCCGTCCAGCCAGTCCGCCTGTCGATCGAGCTACCTGTTCAGCGTGCCGTCCAGTCCACCTGTCGATCGCCCCAGCTGTTCAGCGTGCCGTCCAGTCTGCCTGTCGATCGCCCCAGCTGTCCAGCGTGCCGTCCAGTCCGCCTGTCGATCGCGCTAGCTGTTCAGCGTGCCGTCCAGCCAGTCCGCCTGTCGATCGAGCTAGCTGTTCAGCATGCCGTCCAGCCAGTCCGCCTGTCGATCGAGCTACCTGTTCAGCCTGCCGTCCAGTCCGCCTGTCGATCGCGCTAGATGTTCAGCGTGCCGTCCAGTCCGCCTGTCGATCGCTCCAGCTGTTCAGCGTGCCATCCAGACCGCCTGTCGATCGCTCCAGCTGTTGTGCGAGCCAGCCAGTCCGCCTGTCGATCGCGCTAGCTGTTCAGCCTGCCGTCCAGCCAGTCCGCCTGTCGATCGAGCTAGCTGTTCAGCCAGCCATCCATCCAGTCCGCCTGTCGATCGCGCTAGCTGTTCAGCGTGCCGTCCAGCCAGTCCGCCTGTCGATCGCGCTAGCTGTTCAGGGTGCCGTCCAGTCCGCCTGTTGATCGCCCCAGCTGTTCAGCGTGCCGTCCAGTCCGCCTGTCGATCGCGCTAGCTGTTCAGCATGCCGTCCAGTCTGCCTGTCGATCGCCCCAGCTGTCCAGCGTGCCGTCCAGTCCGCCTGTCGATTGCGCTAGCTGTTCAGCGTGCCGTCCAGCCAGTCCGCCTGTCGATCAAGCTAGCTGTTCGGCATGCCATCCAGCCAGTCCGCCTGTCGATCGAGCTAGCTGTTCAGCCTGCCGTCCAGTCCGCCTGTCGATCGCGCTAGCTGTTCAGCGTGCCGTCCAGTCCGCCTGTCAATCGCCCCAGCTGTTCAGCGTGCCATCCAGTCCGCCTGTCGATCGCGCTAGCTGTTCAGCGTGCCGTCCAGTCCACCTGTCGATCGCGCTAGCTGTTCAGCCTGCCGTCCAGTCCGCCTGTCGATTGCGCTAGCTGTTCAGCATGCCGTCCAGTCCGCCTGTCAATCGCCCCAGCTGTTCAGCGTCCCGTCCAGTCCACCTGTCGATCGCGCTAGCTGTTCAGCCTGCCGTCCAGTCCGCCCGTCGATCGCCCCAGGTGTTCAGCGTGCCGTCCAGTCCGCCTGTCGATCGCCCCAGCTGTTCAGCGTGCCATCCAGTCCGCCTGTCCAGCGCGCTAGCTGCTTGGCGCGCCATCTGTTCAGTGGGTCGACTGTTGGCATATGCTGTTCACATCTGAAACCGGTTCTAGCGATGGCGGGTCGAACGAGCCGCATCGCACCTTTATCCGTGCACGCAGGCGATATTGCTGTCGATTTGTTTAGTTTTTAGGATTAGTTGTTTCCATGGAACGGGACGTGGATGTGGACGCATCAATTATTGTTTGCTTAGACGTGGATGTGGATGCACGGATGTTTGCATAGATACACCGTTTTTCGCTTGTTTTTGCCACTTTCGCCATTTATCGATATTTATTGCCGAAACGACTGGAAATGCCGGGCGAGGACGAGTCCATCAAACCATGGCCCGTCCGGATCGTTCTGTTCGAGCGTTCGTTCGTTCCGAGCCGTTGGAGAGTTACCAAAAACAGCGGACGCATGCACGTTTTCTAAGAAACGCGTATCGCTGTTAGAACGAAATATTAGTCACACCAAAATATTAGTCCTATGATGGTATTTTCGCCATTTATATCACTTTCGAATCGCAAAACGAATAGCGTCTGTCGAAATGCGGAGCGAGGCCGAGTCGAACGAGCCATCGCCCGTCCGGATCCGTCGAGCCGTTCGAGAGTTATAGCCCGGACGCACGCACGCACAGACAACCGCTGGAGTTGTAAGTAGATAGACCAGGGTCCATTTGCAAGCTGACTGCCATCAAGTTGACACCCTTTAAGCTGTCACCCATCAAGCAGTTGGAGATTTGTGCATTCATAGGGTGGCACCTGTCAGGCCACAGGAGGCAGCTGCACACCAAGTTTTCATATCAATCCATCAACCACACTGCTCATTCTTTTGCAATGAGTTAGTTGGATGCACTTTCTGTGAGCAAATCTAAATTTGACCACTTCCCCACCATCCCCACCAGTACTGGCACCTGCACACCAAGTTTCAGCTCAATCCATTCCCTACACAGCTCATTCATTTGCAATGAGTTAGTTATTTGGGTGCAGTTTCTGTGAGCAAATTTAAATTTGACCACTTCCCCATCATCCCCACCCCTAGTGGCACTGCACACCAAGTTTCAGCTCAATCCATTCCCTACACAGCTCATTCATTTGCAATGAGTTATTTGGGCGCAGTTTCTGTGAGCAAATTTAAATTTGACCACTTCTCCACTGTCCCCACCCCAAGTGGCACCTGCACACCAAGTTTTGGACAACTTCCCCACTATCCCCACCCCAAGTGGCACCTGCACACCAAGTTTCAGCTCAATCCATCCACCACACAGCTCATTCTGTGACAATGAGTTATTTGGGTGCAGTTTCTGTATGCAAATTTAAATTTGACAACTTCCCCACTATCCCCACCCCACGTGGCACCTGCACACCTTGTTTTAGTTCAATCCATCTGCCACAACTCATTCTGTTGCAATGAGTTATTTGGGTGCAGTTTCTGTGCACAAATTTAAATTTGACAACTTCCCCACTCTCCCCAACCCATGTGGCACCTGCACTCCAAGTTTCAGCGCAGTCCATCCACTACGCAGCTCAAGCTGTTGCAATGAGTTATTTGGGTGCAGTTTCTGTGTGCAAATTCAAATTTGACTACTTCCCCACTCTCCCCAACCCATGCTGCACCTGCACACCAAGTTTCAGTTCAATCCATTTGCCACAGCTCATTCTGTTACAATGAGTTATTTGGGTGCAGTTTCTGTGCACAAATTCAAATTTGACAGCTTCCCCACTCTTCCCAACCCATGCTGCACCTGCACACCAAGTTACAGTTCAATCCATCTACCACAGCTCATTCTGTTGCAATGAGTTATTTGGGTGCAGTTTCTGTGCACAAATTCAAATTTGACAACTTCCCCACTCTCCCCAAACCATGTGGCACCTGCACACCAAGTTTCAGCGCAGTCCATCCACTACACAGCTCATTCTGATGCAATTAGTTATTCAGGTGCAGTTTCTGTGTGCAAATTCAAATTTGACAACTTCCCCACCCCCCCCCCCCCAACCCATGCTGCACCTGCACACCAAGTTTCAGCTCAATCCATCTGCTACACAGCTCTTTCTGTTGCATTGTGTTTTTTGTGTTCAGTTTCTGTTCATAAATTATAATGTGAGACCTTCCCCACTCTCCCCAAACCATGTGGCACCTGCACACCAAGTTTCAGCTCAATCCATCTGCTACACAGCTCATTCTGTTGCAATGAGTTATTTGGGTGCAGTTTATGCACCCAAATTCAAACTTGACAACTTCCCCACTCTCCCCAACCCATGTGGCACCTGCACACCAAGTTTCAGCTCAATCCATCTGCTACACAGCTCGGTCTGTTGCAATGAGTTATTTGGGTGCAGTTTCTGTATGCAAATTTAAGTTTGCCAACCTCCCATATTATCCCCAGCCCAAGTGGCACCTGTACACCAAGTTTCAGTTCAATCCAACCCAAATAACTCAGCCAAAAAATTTCGAAATGTAATCTTTGGTACCCATGTGCTACCCAGGCTTTTGGCTGCTTAGGAAGCATCTAGGATGCTAAGAGAACCATTTCTTGAGCGCAATTTCAAACCCTTTGGCAAACCATTTCAAATTCGGACACACACACACACACACGACATTTGGCGATTAGTTTGGTGAGAGTGCTACCCAGGCTTTTGGCTGCTTAGGAAGCATCTAGGATGCTAAGAGAACCATTTCTTGAGCGCAATTTCAAACCCTTTGGCAAACCATTTTAAATTCGGACACACACACACACACACGACATTTGGCGATTAGTTTGGTGAGAGCGATTAGTTTGGTGAGAGTGCTACCCAGGCTTTTGGCTGCTTAGGAAGCATCTAGGATGCTAAGAGAACCATTTCTTGAGCGCAATTTCAAACCCTTTGGCAAACCATTTTAAATTCGGACACACACACACACACACACGACATTTGGCGATTAGTTTGGTGAGATAAAAAAAAACAACTAGAAAATTGTCTAGCCAATCCTGCGCCGCCGTCGGCGCCAAGAGGTGCAACAACAGGAGACGGTGTCGCTTCACTCGACGCCAATGCGGTCTCGTCTCTACACAGAGGAGGCGATCTGCACGGATCAGTCGGAATATCGATTTCTCGATGACGGATCCGCATATCCAATCTGCAGTCCTGACGATCCGAATGGGATTAGGCTGAGAATACGGTGCGCGTGCGTGCGTGCGTGCGTGCGTGCGTGCGTGCCAGCGTGCGTGCGTGCGTACGTGCGTACGTGCGTGCGCACGCGTGATCTCTAGAAAGCCCTTTCAGACGTCGTCGATTCGCGCTAGGCGAGTATATCGGTGCGTTTTGGCGCCAAAAAGGCCGCGCCGAACGCATCGACATCGCCTCGAGAATTCTGATCCCCGTCAGCTTCTCCATGTTCAACGTCGTCTACTGGACTCTCTATTTGGGCTGATACTGTAGCCTAGATGCGAACCGCGTCGATCTCTTGTGATATTTTTGTTGAATTTGTCTAATTCGAACTATTTGAACTGTATGGGCGGTACCGCATTGCTAGCGAATATCGGACATGAAATCGGCGAAATAGGGGCGATGCTCATACCTGTAACTGGGTCTGGAAGAGTGGGGGGGGGGGGTAAATGGCCGAATTCTGGAGGGGGGGTGTCTGGAGCAAAAAGTGGGGGGTAGCTGGCCATTTTTTGAGTTATACTGGTACTTTTTGCTCAAAAATGGGTATAAATAGGGTCTAAACAGTGTTATTTAGTTGTTTTATGGTCATATAACACTGAAAAGCACTGAAATATACCTAACCTAACTCCCTTTTATCGTTTTAGACGGAGTAAAAATTCCTTGGGAAGCGTTTCTGCGGGGGCGGGGGTTCTGCGGGGGGGGGGGGCTTGGGATTCTGCGGGGGCGGGGTTGGGGGATGGTTGAAAAAATTCCGGGGGCCCCCAACCCCCCCCCCCCCCCTCCCCAGTTACAGGTATGGCGATGCTATTTATAAGCAAACGTCAGTGGTCTACCGGTGTCAATGGAAGTGCAGCAAGTTTTTTCGGCTGTCTGCTCAATTTAATTTCAACTTGGTTAACGTGCTTACAGTAAAATCTCCAATAGTGCCCCCTTGGGGTCCCCAACATACTGCAATGCCGTACACACGACTATTTAGAGGCGGGAATTTGTCACTATTTGACTACTACATCTCCAAATGATTCATAGAAGCGAAAAAAGTAGTGCTCGGTTGGGTGTCTCGCTCAGCTGTTCGTGAAAAGGGCACTGAGAACACACGTGGCTGTCCCCTGTCTTCTGAAATCCATGAATGGCCATTGACAGTTGCTCACATCGATTTCGTCGACGCTTATCTGGTGATCGTTGCTTCTGAGGCTTAGGCTTCGGCTTAAGCCATTGAGACAAGTACAGTTGCATGGTGCTGCACTGCAGCCAGCTGGCAGTTACGCCTCTCAGTGCAAGGTTCCAAGTCCCATGCCCAGTCCACCATCGTTCTTTTGTTGTGTGCGTACCACCATGAAGAACCAGCCTGAATACAGTTCTGCTTTAACCAGACACCACAACACTGCCAAATGCATTGACGCCTCTGCATGCAATGACACCAAAGCACCATGACCAGGACAACACGAAATGATAGCTGCACCATGAAAGTACTTGTCTCAACGGCTTAAGCCTAAGCCTAAGCTTCAGAAGCCCAAGCCTAGGCCTCAGAAGCCTAAGCCCAAGCCTACTCTCAAGAGTGTCAGGAAGCTGAAAACAGCAAAAAATCCGTTGGACCACTACAATGTAAGAAGGCGCACCGAAATACCAATCGGGGAAGGACCCCTATACTGATTTTGTCGAAACCGCTCAAAGGAGTGGACCACCTGAGTGCCGGACAACCGCATCGAAATAACTTTATTTTTCGGACCCCTATACTGCTTTTGCTGAAAGGACCACCAAAAAGTCATGGGACCACTTAACTGCAGTAGCGCCACATAATGAACGAGCGGGCGTGTGTAAAATCACGCGATACTCCGCACGACGACAAAGATGTTATCAATTCGTTAAACATTTTGATGCAGATGCAATGACAACAGATACACCAATCCAACACATCTGAAGCGTATATGGCGTAGTGGTAGAGAATCGGCCTCTTACGCGCCCGGTTCATGGTTCGATTCTTGATGGATCCACTAGATAGAGGACTTCCCTCTCAATGGATTTTCTCGTGCTGTCGCTGCCCCAGATTACATGTAGCGTTCTTCCGAATGTCTTTGGCTAATTATGCAGCTCCACTTCTGGACATTTTTGATATTTGGACAATACATACTGCTCACAGGCCTGAAAAACACCTTTGGAAGTTGGGGGCAAACCTGCAATGAGTGCAGTTTCGACCAAAGCTGGGGGTTGCCCTACTTTTCGTGCAGGATTGACCGAAGCTGGGGGGGTGACCTGTACCTACATACTACCCAGTTACACCTATGCTTGTGGGCGGGAAGTCTTTATGTTTCAAATAGCCGAGACCGGCGTTTACACACAAGTTGTTAAGTTGTGTTTTCACATTTTTTTTAAAATTCTAAACTACAATAGCGTCACTGCTAGTGCACTTTTTAAAACGCAACCGCATCGTGGCTCACGAGGTTTTGCGATTTCAATTTTTTTCATTCTCTCGCTCGTAGCAATCCGCCGCGCCGCATTGGATACGTGGAAAATTTAATTTAGTCTTTTAATTAATAAAGAAAAAACGAAAATGGACGGCCAGCAGCAGGAGTGGCAGCCGAACGAGGCGGATTTGCAGCAAGTGATTGAACTGCTGCGCAAATCCCAATCACCCGATACTGCGACTCAACGAGCAGTTCAACAGGTTCTTGTGTTTTCTTTGTGACCATGACGCACACACGAACGCGAACGTACGCACAGGCTGCATTTGTGAGAGGAATGAGGCATAGGTATTTTTGATTTTGGGTTCTGCGTATTTGTTGTGCATGCGGTGGAAGTCGAATATTTATTTTTTTTCAGAGGTTGGACCAGCTCAATCAACACCCGCACTTTTGCAGCTACCTGGTCTACATTCTCGCCAAACTGCAAAATGAAGGTGCGTTGAGTATTTTAGCGTCATCGAATTAGTCTCAATCCTCTGCTATTGTTGCGCATATACACAGTGTTTTTTGTTTTACACAGTGAAAAATGCGAATAACTTTTTTACCGCTTGACCAAAATCGCCAAACCTTGAACGTTTATAGCAAACACCGGGCGACATGTTGTGCCAAAGTTTCACGTTTCTCCGTGCCTCCTATCATGAGATACGCAACATCAACTTTGGGCTTCGAATTTTGTCCCTTAAAATTGTGTGATTGCTCATGTTTCGTGTTAACAAGAACATTCCAAAGCTGATGCATATTCCATGCTGCATTGGGCATCAAATGCATGTTTTCAACACTAGGGTTTTGTTCACTATCGGAATTTGACCGAATAATCCGCGTCGAACCGAATAATTTTCGAAAATTGGAAAATAAATTCCGCTATTCGACTTTGGAACGGAGTACGAAATAGGCTACTGCACACTGAAAATTCGGATATTAGAGTGCTGTGGAACGATTGTTTGAGCATGCGTGCAACATAACATAGGTAATCGTATTTTCTTTTTCTTACCAGAGGTAGTCGCTGAAATTCGATTCCACCCCTAAACTTTAGAAACGTTAACACAACATGTCGCCCGGTGTTGGCTATAAACGCTCAAAATTTGGTTGGAATCGGTAAAGCGGTCAAAAAGTTATTGGAATTTCGCACTGTGTGAAACAAAAAAAAAACACCCTGTACTAGAAGCGCAAAAGTCTTCTCATTTCTTTCCAGAGCCGGCGACGCGCTCTCTTAGCGGTCTCATTCTAAAGAATACCATCAGAGTGCACTGGGAGAGTCTACCATTGGACGTGAAGAGCCACGTCAAGCTCGAGTGCCTGCAATGTCTGGCCGACGACGCGGCTCTCATACGAGCCACATGTGGTATAAAATTGAAAAAAAATTAGAAAATGTTGTCAATTTTGAGGAAATAAAATAAAATTTGGTGGTGTCCATGCATGGCCCACACCACAGATTTTAGGGAGCCAGGGGGCGGCAGTTTCCTCTATAGATTTGCGTTCATTTAATGGAAGTATATTATATTCTTTTATATTCTTTTCCCACAAAAGGACCCTTTTTTAACTGCAAGCTGAAAAGAAGTCAATGGGCCCTTCTGAATTTGTGTCTTCTACATGCATGGATGCGCACTTTTAATCAACCTCTCATGAAGTTAAAAAAATGAGTTCAGGCATCATAATTACGACGATATTCATCAAAGAGGGCGTGGCTAATTGGCCTTCGTGTCTGCCCAACCTCTGCGATATGCTCGATTCGCCACACTACAACGTTTGCGAGGTATTCTTTGCGGAAATATGGTAATTGAATTGTGAAAATAAACTGATTAGTTTGAGAATCGAGCGTAGCAAGAATAGCCGATGGGTTCATCCCGTTCGTTAAATGTGTAACGGGAAACATTCGAACTGCGGCAAAGAGAAACTTGCCAGTTTCTTTGCCCATGAGTGGCTGTGTATTGCGTATTAAAAAGTATTAAAGAGAAATTTGAGCGTAATTTTGTTCAACATTAAACAAGTAATAGAAGACCATTTTGATTGTTCATCAACCCCGTCTGTAATAATATTTTGCCGTCTCTTTTAGGGCGCATTCGGTGCGTTGCACAAGATCTGTGAGGATTCGGGTGACACTCTAGCGATGGACACTCAACACCGGCCTTTGGAGGGACTGCTGCCGCGATTTTTGCGCTTTTTCGCCAGTCCGCACGCCAAAATTCGGTGGGTTACGGTAGCACGCACGCACGCACATACACTTGTTGTTGTTGTTGTTGGATCAGGGGCAACGCTAGGAGGCCGTCAATGGCCCATATAGCATACCCATCTCCATGACGCCTTCCAGTCTTGAGCCGCATACTCAGTCAAAGACATTCGGAAGAACGCCATCTGTAGTCCAGGGCAGCGACGGCACGAGAAAATCCATGGAGAGGGAAGTCCTCGATCTAGTGGATCCATTGAGAATTCGAACCCAGAACCGTGCCGGCGCAAGAGGCCGATTCTCTACCACTAGGCCATACGCTGCCCCCGCACATACAGTATACACTTGGGGAGGAATTGTGGCAGGGCTCTGGCGGTGACGTGCGTGAACAGCTGCCTGCAGTTGGCCTGCACGGACGCGCTCGGCGCCTACACCGACCCCTTCATCGCGCAGCTGTTCCTACTCGCCAATGACACTGATGCGGTGCGTGCGTGCGTGCCCGAATAAGTGAATGTCTGTGTGTGTGCGTGTGTGTGTGTGTGTGTGCGTGTGTGTGTGTGTGTGTGCGTGTGTGTGTGTGTGTGTGTGTGTGTGTGTGTGTGGTGTGTGTGTGTGTGCACGCGCGAGTGCGTGCGTGCGTGCGTGCGTGCGTGCGTGTGCGCGTGCGTGCGTGCGTGCGTGCGTCAGCACCCCACTCTCCACGAGATACTGTACTGAAAGTTTGAATTTGAATATTCTATCATTGATTATTAGTTCATTCTCAGGAGGTGCAAAAGCAGCTGTGTCGCTCCCTGACGCTGCTGCTCGAGTCGAATTTGGACAAACTGACGCCGCATCTGCCCAACATTGTCGAGTTTATTCTGGTCAAGACGCAGGTGAGTATTTTAATTAAATTTAATTCGAACTTTTTTAAAAATTTCACACGCAATTTTTAGGACGCGGACGAGCAGACGGCATTGGAGGCCTGCGAATTCTGGTTGGCGCTCAGCGAGCAGCCAGAGGCGTGCAAGGTACCCCCCGGGCAATAATAGCCCCCATACCTGTAACTGGCTGTTTCCATGCCCCAGGTGCTGGTTTTTGACCCCCCCACCCCCACCCAGGAGGTTTGTGCGACCCCCCCCCCCTCAACCCCCAAGAAATTTTAGAAGTGCCTATTTTATGGTTTTTTTGAGTGTCTTTTTGACGAAAAATCGGCCAAAATGTGCCGATGTTTTGCTTTCCCGACCCCCTCCCCCCCCCCCTCCCCGAATTTCACCCCCACCAGATAGTGCTCGAACCCTACCCCCCAGGTTCAATTCCCGGTTACAGGTATGATAGCCCCCCCCTCCAGCTGGCTGTGGGGGGGCTGAGGGTTGCATAAAAATTCAGGTTTTTTTGTTAATTTTTTTTAGAGACTGCGGTCAAACTCGCAGTGCATTCCCCCCCCCCCCCCCGACCATCCTATGAATGGATACTGTAGCTCGTGCGTATACCATACAGTAATCGGTAGAGCGTTGCAGGCGGCGCTGCAACCGCACCTGTCGAAACTGCTGCCCGTGCTGGTACGGTCGATGAAGTACTCGGAAATGGACCTGATCTTGCTGAAGGTGTTCGTTATCATTTTTCTCAATATTTCTGCTGTGTTTTCGTTCGTTCCATCCCATACCATTCGATTTTCTCGTGCCGTCGCTGCCCTAGATTACAGATGGCGTTCTTCCGAAGGTCTTTGGCTAATTACGGGCTCTCAACAGGGAAGGCTCAAAAAGCCAGCGTTGCCCTTTCAGAAACAACGACGGGACACTATTCTCTGCGCTGTCCATTTCAATTTTTTTTTAATTTGCATGATACCGTATACATTCTACAGGCGGACGAGGAGGACTCAGCGGTGCCGGACCGCCAAGAGGACATCCGGCCCAGGTTCCACCGCGACCCGTCAGCATCGCCCGGCCCAAAATCATGTGACCGACACAGACCACCCACCCCCTCTGCACAAGAGCATAACCAAATAATCGGGTCGGGACGAGTGGGTGGGGGATATGCAGATTCATTCCGAAGTGAAAAATCGGACCAAAATCGCACTATTTCGGTGTTGTGCGGTCGACAAACACTGAAAGGGGCGGAAAAGACACTGACTTTTTATCGTTCTATACAGGAAACAAAAATGTAGGAAATTATGATGGGGGAGTGACTTGGAATTCGGGGGTGTGGCACGCACGCACGCACAAGCCAGTCTGCGTGGAAAAGTGTCTCCTTCAGAATGGGCAATAGCACGGGCAGCAGTTCGTCGCCAAAAATTCCACTTAGCACGTCCAGAGAGGCGGCCGAGCATTTTCCTCAAAAAAAAAAATTGATTGAAAATTTATAAAAAATGTCAATTTACTTAAAGAAACACACTGAGATTCCACTCGGTAGCCGAATCGTCAGCGCCGCCCATATCGTCGTATTCATAGTTCTTCCTAAAAGATCCACACAGAAACTCCTACACCGCTGGCATTATTTTGCACCTCAATCTTTTACTTTAATTACTAAATGCACGCGAGCGATGACAAGAAAAACTTCTTCTCTTGCCATCGCTGCCGTAGTTCAAGTTGCAGAGCAGATGACCACACCACCTGTACTATTCTCAAAGTCATATGTTTCCAATCTGAAGCATTTTTTTCCAACCTGCCATCATGACGTCATTTTGTTGACAAAAAGTACCTTTCAGGAATCCTTTTTTGGTGCCATTCTGGACATCCACGTCACTTCAGGACCCCCCCCCCCCATATGCCGCCTCACTCCGAGTACCTCCTCTCCAATTGTGGCCCCCCCCCCCCTGGCGGGTACCTCAGCGTCCTCCTCTTGTGGTGCAGAGGGGGTGGGTGCGTCTGTGCCGGTCACATCATTTTGGGCCGGGCGATGCTGGCGGGCGCGGTGGAACCTGGGCCGGATGTCCTCTTGGCGGTCCGGCACCGCTCAGTCCTCCTCGTCCGCCTGTAGAATGTATACGGTATTATGCAAATTAAAAAAAAATTGAAATGGACAGCGCAGAGAATAGTGTCGTCGTTGTTGAAAGGGCAACGCTGTGACCTTCCCTGTCTAGAGCCCGTAATTAGCCAAAGACCTTCGGAAGAACGCCATCTGTAATCTAGGGCAGCGACGGCACGAGAAAATCGAATGGTATGGGATGGAACGAACGAAGACACAGATGTTCAATGTTAACGAACACCTTCAGCAAGATCATGTCGAGGTCCGAGTACTTCATCGACCGTACGAGCGCGGGCAGCAGTTTCGACAGGTGCGGTTGCAGCGCCGCCTGCAACGCTCTACCGATTACTGTATGGTATACGCACGCAAGCTTTAGAGTATCCATTCATAGGATGGTCGGGGGGGGGGGGAAATGCACTGCATCATTTTGACCGCAGTCTTGTAGAAAAATTAACAAAAAAACCTGAATTTTTATGCAACCCTGAGCCCCCCCCCCACACCAGCTGGAGGGGGGGCTAACTCATACCTGTAACCGGGAATTGGACCTGGGGGTAGGGTTCGAGCACTATCTGGTGGGGGTGAAATTGGGGGAGGGGGGGAGGGGGTGGGAAAGCAAAACATCGGCACATTTTGGCCGATTTTTCATTGGAGAGTTCACTGAAAAAGTCATAAAATAGGCACTTCTAAATTTCTTGGGGGTTGAGGGGGGGGGGTCGCACGAAAATTTCCTGGGTGGGGGTGGGGGGGGTCAAAACCAGCACCTGGGGCATGGGAAACCAGCCAGTTACGGTTCTGGGGGCTATTTGTTGCCCGGGGGGTACCTTGCACGCCTCTGGCTGCTGGCTGAGCGCCAACCAGAATTCGCAGGCCTCCAATGCCGTCTGCTCGTCCGCGTCCTAAAAATTGCGTGTGAAATTTTTAGAAAATTTCAGAATTAAATTTAATTAAAATACTCACCTGCGTCTTGACCAGAATAAACTCGACAATGTTGGGCAGATGCGGCGTCAGTTGTCCAAATTCGTGTTGGGGCAGCAGTGGCGGGGACGACACAGCTGCTTTTGCACCTCCTGGGGATGAACTAATAATCAATGATAGAATATTTCAATTCAAACTTTCAGTACAGTATCTCGTGGAGAGTGGGGTGCTGACGCACGCATTTTTTTTCGCACGCACGCACGCGCACACGCACGCACGCACGCACTCGCGCGTGCACACACACACACACACACACACACACATACACACACACACACACACACACACACACACACACACACGCACACACACACACACACACGCACACGCACACACAGACATTCACTTATTCGGGCACGCACACACACCGCATCAGTGTCATTGGCGAGTAGGAACAGCTGAAGGGGTCGGTGTTGCGCGCCGAGCACGTCCGTGCAGGCCAACTGCAGGCAGCTGTTCACGCACGTCACCGCCAGAGCCCTGCCACAATTCCTCCCCAAGTGTATACTGTATGTGCGGGGGCAGCGTATGGCCTCGTGGTAGAGAATCGGCCTCTTGCGCCGGCACGGTTCTGGTTCAGAATTCTCAATGGATCCAGCTCGATCACACACCCCCTCTCCATGGATTTTCTCGTGCCGTCGCTGCCCTGGACTACGGGGGATGGGGTTTTTCCGAATGTCTTTGACTGAGTATGCGGCTCAGAGCTGGAAGGCGTAATGGAGATGGGTATGCTATATGGGCCATTGACGGCCTCCTAGCGTTGCCCCTGATCCGACAACAACAACAACAAGTGTATGTGCGTGCGTGCGTGCTACCGTAACCCACCGAATTTTGGCGTGCGGATTGGCGAAAAAGCGCAAAAATCGCGGCAGCAGTCCCTCCAAAGGCCAGGTGTTGAGTGTCCATCGCTAGAGTGTCACCCGAATCCTCACAGATCTTGTGCAACGCACCGAATGCGCCCTAAAAGAGACGGCAAAATGTATTTACAGACGGGGTTGATGAACAATCAAAATGGTCTTCTCTTACTTGTTTAATGTTGAACAAAATTACGCTCAAATTTCTCTTTAATACTTTTAATAGGCAATACACAGCCACTC
>JASAMY010003694.1:0-45002 GCA_030248085.1 Paralinhomoeus sp. GSCO2_6
TGTTGTGACTAGAACATTCCATGAATATACGAACTGTGACTAGAAACTATAACTAGCCAAGAGTGATAGTTAAAACGGTCGTATTGTGAACGGGCTGTAATTGAACTCGTTGTTTGATACTGGAAGAGAGAAGTATCAAAAGTCGGCTCACGACACAACAGTGGCGTGATCTGCTGTGGATTCAGAACTTGGGACAGCAGACTTCCTCCTGCCCTGGCAGAACAAGGGCAAGGCCTGCTGGCAGCGGCTGCGTCGTCAGAAGAGGACACGCAGGCCAGCGCGTCAACAGCGGAAGAAGCGGCCGACGAGCAACTGAGCGAACGCGCCGAGCGAGCTAGGCGACGGCAGCAGAAGAAAGGAAGGATGGCCGCGCAGATCGGCACGATCGAACCATTCGACTCGAAGGAAGAAGAATGGCAACGATACGTCGCGCGGTTCGAACAGTTCCTGCTCGCCAACGAGATCGTCAGCTCCAAGAAGAAGACGGCGGTGCTGCTGACCGTCATGGGCCCGCAGACGTACAAGCTGCTAGAGGGACTCGCCTCTCCCAGAAAGGCCGCGGATCTGACGATGGAAGAGATCGTCGCTTGTCTGGCCGACCACTTCGAGCCGAAGCGAAGCGTCGTCGCCAACAGCTACCGGTTCCACAGAAGAGACCAGCGCTCAGACGAGACAATCGCCGAGTTTGTCGCTGAGTTGCGGAGGCTGGCCAGCTCCTGCGAATTCGCGACACAGCTCGACCGCTCCATCAGAGACCGACTGGTCTGTGGACTCCGGGCAGACGAGATCCGACGGCGCCTGCTGGCCGAGACTCAGCTGACGTTGAACAGGGCAGTTGAGATCGCCGAAACCATGGAGAGTGCGAATACCCAGGCAGAGGAAATGGCGCGCAAGTCGAACAGAGACGGGGAAGACTTCAGAAGAGCAGAAGTCTTGAACGTGACCCGCAGCCGACCAGGGACGAGCAGAAGAGACGCCCAGAAGAAGATTAGCCAGCAATGCCAGAGTTGCGGAAGTCGACGTCAGAGTCACGACCGCCAGGGCTGCTTTGCGAAGAAGTTGTCCTGCAACAAGTGCGGCAGCAAGGGCCACCTTCAGCGAGTCTGTGACAACGACGATTTGTTGAGCAGCGAAGACGACAAGGACAAGGGGCAGCAAAACAGGAAACGGGACAAGAACAAGGTCTCGACTGTGAGCTGCCCAAAGAAGTCTTCAGTCGGCTGCTACAACGACGACGACCTCGACGAAGAAGACGTGGTGTAAAAGGCTAATCAGGCTTCTTTGGGAAGAGGAGGAGTGTTGTGACTAGAACATTCCATGAATATACGAACTGTGACTAGAAACTATAACTAGCCAAGAGTGATAGTTAAAACGGTCGTATTGTGAACGGGCTGTAATTGAACTCGTTGTTTGATACTGGAAGAGAGAAGTATCAAAAGTCGGCTCACGACACAACACCGTCCCAAACTGCACACTCGAAGGCAGAACAAAACATCAGAAAAAATCGTACATTTGCCGCCCCGACGCAAGGAGATTGAGGGGCAGCGTATGGCCTAGTGGTAGAACATCGGCCTCTTGCGCGCACGATCTCGGGTTCGATTCTTGATGGAGCCACTAGAACAAGGATTTCCGAACAATAGATTTTCTCGTGCTGTCGCTGCACCAGATTACAGATGGCGTTCTTCCGAATGTCTTTGGTCAATTCTGCGGCTCTAGACTGGAAGGCGTCATGGATATGGGTATGCTATATGGGTCATCGACGGCCACCTAGCGTTGCCCCTAATTTAACAACAACAACAACAGCAACACGTCATTAGATTGGGAAGTCAAGGCTGGACTGGACAAGCAATTGTCACATACTGCCGTTTTTTTTATATTTCTTTTCTTTTTGTCTTTCAGAGAGTTGTCGGTGATCGTGCAGCTTCTTCTGAATCCGGACAACATGCAGTTCGAGCAACTTACGCCAGCCGCGTTCAAGGTTTTTGCCATTTGATACAAAAATTTGTGTGTTGATATATCAGCAGTTTCTGCACCCAAATGGCGCGTCTTTGGCATATCGCCTGATTATGAAAATGTGAAACAATAGGTGTGAGAATTCGCCAGAACAATTTTCAAGAAAAGCAGTGACACAGGAAGGAAAGGATTACATCTCAGTTTGTCAATGCATATTTCTTACAGAATGCCCCTCTTAAAAGCCGCGTGTATCATTTCTACGTCTCCCAAATGTGGAATCGATCCTGCGACTGTCTTTCTTTTGTCACCACCAACACACAGCAAAAGGCTGTAAACAACAATCACGAAGATCTGGCCGGTTTAATTTTAAAAAGAAACCTCGAGTTTTTTTTTATGCAGCCCTGCTTTTTGCAACGTTGCAGAAAGGGCGCGTGGAGCTGCGTCGCTGGCAGGAGGCGTGCGAACGCCTCAGGCGGCGCATGCCATACAGTTACGAGTTGGCGCTGTGTCTCGCGGAAGTACAGCTGGTTTCGGACCTGCTAGCTTGGCTCTGCAGGTAGGTACCCTGACGTACATGTAGCTATGATGATGGTGATGATGCATGATACATGTGCAACCCGATGGGCAACCATCATACTTGTAACCGGGTTAGAGGGGGGGTGGAAGATTGGGGGAGCATTGGGGGCTAGCCGACCATTTATTGGGTTACAACCCTGGTACTTTTTGGTCAAAATGGATACTAATGGGGTCTAAACAGTGTTACGTAGCTATTTTGTGGTCATACACCACTGAAAACACCAACATTTACTTACTTTTATTGTCTTAGACAAGGTGAAACAGGCATACCCTTTACCGGGTCTGGAAGAGTGGGGGGGGGGGGGTAAACGGCCGAATTTTTGGGGGCGGGTGTCTGGAGCAAAAAGTGGAGGGTAGCTAGCCATTATTTTAGTTTTGCTGGTACTTTTGGTCAAAAATGGGTATGAATAGGGTCTAAACAGTGTTATTTAGCTGTCTTATAGTCATTTATCACTGAAATACACCAACATTTACTCACTTTTATCGTTTTAGACGGAGTGAAAAATCCTTGGAAAAATTCTTGGGGGGGGGTGGTTGGGTATGTAAACCCCCAAGGAGCATGTATGCCCAGGAGCACTATTGGAGGATTTACGGTACATATAGCAGCTGTTGTTGTCGTTATCTAGACTGGGCCAGTCGCTGTGCGTGCACGGTCAGAACCCGACTGCGGCAGCGGAAGGGCAGCGGCGGCCTTTGGGTCTGTCTGTGGTCAACGTGGGCGTCGCCAATCTGCCGCTGACGACGCGCACCGACTTCGCCAACGGGTTCGTGCCAGAGCGTGTTTGTTTTTGTTTTCTATGCATGTTTTGTGCGTTTTTGTATGTTTCTTTTTTGTTGAGGTGTACCGGGTTTTTTAAGTGGCGCGAAGGGGGGGGGGGGGAATTTACCTAAATAGGCACTTTTGCGTCAGAAGTGCGTTAGTAGCTACAAATAGCGTTATTTGCCTGTTTTGGATAAAAAAAAACAGTGAAAAGGACGAAATGTGCACTACTTTGTATGACTGTAGACAGTTGGAAAACTTCAGGACTATTCTTGGGGGAGGGGTCTGGGTCGGGGGAAACTTCCGACTGGGGGGTGGCAACCCTCCCCCCAGTTACATGTATGCCGACCACTGCCGCTCTTGCTGGGGGGGGGGGGGGCACCCATGTAACAGGGTGGGCATTCGTGGTAGTCGGGAATCGGTCCCGGGGGGGGGGGGGTAAAATGTGGGAGGGGTTACGCGCATGTACATGGTGCACGTCTGTCGTGCGTGTGACATGTACGATATACGTGGGGGGTCACATTTGTGTATTCTTCTCCCTTTTCACTCTATTTGTTTCTCCCTAAATAGCGCTATTTCTAGCCTATTTTTGAATCATTTTGAACAAGATACCCATTTAGACTCTATCTTGGTCGAATTCTTCTTCTGCACCCCCCCCCCCCTCCCCAATGGCGCACCGTAGACTGTTGAGAACACCCTCGCAAGCCGAAATTTTAAGGAATGTTTCAACGCTTCTACATTGTGAACTGGTCCTAGAAGTTGGTTGGTAAATACAAATACAAATACAATGTGAAGATTCTCTACCGAAAATTTGCACTATATATACGTAAAATCCGAAATCTCAATGAATTTGCCGACACGCTTGAAGCTGTTGCGTCATCATATAGCGCCGCACGCACGTTGTGTGATTGGTGGGCAATGTATGGGATGGCATAGTGGTAGAGAATCAGCCTCTTGCGCGCACGGTCCCGGGTTCGATTCTCGATGGAGCCACTAGGCCGAGGGTTTCCCTTTTTTCGATGGATTTTTCCGTGCCGTCGCTGCCGGATCACAGATGTCGTTCTTCCGCATGTCTTTGGCTTATTATGTCACTCTAGACGGGAAGGCGTCATGCAGATGGGGTATTTCTATATGGGTCATTGACGGCCTCCTAGCGTTCGTTGACCCTAATCCAACAACGACAACAACATGTGTGATTGACGCGTCAGACTTTTGTCGGCGGCGCGACTTTTTTTTATCTTTTTGTCCTTCAGAATTCTGGGCATTCGCGACCGCTTCCGGCACACCTTCCTCTCGCGGAATCAGCCCAGCGCCCTTCCGAATGCGCTCAAGATTTTCGACAATTTACTGCGCATTCTCCTGCCGCCCTCCATGGAGAAGATGGGCCAGAGTCTGCTCGCCTGATCGCGCTGCCTTTTTTGCGGGATTTATGCAGAAATAATCTGGCGCACAGTAAAGTATAATTTATTGGGAGTGATGAAGAAAGATTGTGTTTGTTTTCTGTCAGGCAGTGGCGGGGCCAGGGTTTGGTTTCGGCGGGGGATCATACCCGTAACTGGGGGGGGGGGGCGGCTTTCCAACGCCCACCCTGAATTTGCCAAAGGATTTTCACCATGTCTAAAACGATAAAAGTGAGTGAATGCTGGGTGTTTTTCAGTGCTTTTCAATGTTGTGTGACGATAAACCAGCTAAATAACACTTTAGAGGGTTACTTTGACGCATTTTGACCGAAAAGCACCAGTATAAGTCAAAAATGGTTGGCTACCCTTACTTTTTGCTCCAGCCACCTTCCCCCCCCCCCAAATCTTCCACCCTTCCCCACTCGCCCTGACCCGGTTACAAGTATGGGGATGGGATTTCGTTTTAGAATAAACACATTTTCTAGGTGCCAACCGTGCGCCACGCGTTAAAAACGTGTATTGTAACGGTCGCATTCACTATCGGATCAAGAAGGGGGGAGGGGGTCTCTCCCTCCTGTCAGCTCAGATTTTTTTTGGGGGGGGGGGTGTGGAGGAAGGGGAGATTTCAGGGGAAGAAGAATAAAGGACGAGCACAAGGCAAAGTACCGTAAATCCTCCAATAGTGCCCCTGGGGCACTATTGTTTCAATGTCTCTCAAGAGGGGGCACTATTAATTTCGTCAGATTTTTGAGCAACTTTGCAGCAAAATGTAACATTAAAATGCCTTAAAATGCACACAGGTAGCCTGAATTTGAAAGTTTAATTGAAAGACGTGTATTGCACACATGATTACACACCATGTATGCACTTTTAATGCAACTGGGTATGCTGATGCCAAGGCCAAAACTTGACTGCTATGAAAAATTTGACTTTCTTTCTCCCCCTGCTGTCAGAAAATCCTGGATCCGCTAGTGGTCGCATTCCTGTGAAAGTGACGTTGTGCCTTTGTTTTGTGTGCTCCGTGTTGACTCTTTGGTGTCGTTTTCGTATTTTTTTGCTTTGAAATTGAGAGAGAATGAACGCAAAAACGACAAAGAAAAAAATGAAAATTGAGACATTGCTTGCAACAGGTTCTGGACGGACAAGTTTCACGAGGGAGGGGCATACCTGTAACCGGGTCTGGAAGAGTTGGGGGGGGGGGGTTAAATGGCCGAATTCCGGGGGGTGTCTGGAGCAAAAAGTGGGGTTGTAGCTGGTAGCAGGCCATTTTTTTATTTTTACTGGTACTTTCTGGTAAGAAAAATGGGTATAAATAGGGTCTAAACAGTGTTATTTAGCCGTTATTTATGGTCATATAACACTGAAAAGCACTGAAAAACACCAACATATACTCACTTTTATCGATTTAGACGGAGTGAAAATCCCTTCAGAGAATCCGGGGGGGGGGGGGGGGTTTGGGTGGGTGTTGAAAAAAGTGGGGGGGGGGGGTAAATCGATAGTTTGTTGAGCGTAATTTGTTCGTTTGATCAGTACGTTATGTTTTTTGCACGCGGTGTTTTGTTGTGGTCTGTGCCACTTGCGCTTGCGACACAACGAATGGATGAATAATGAATTCTGTGCTTCACACACATGATGAATCCAATTATCAGAATCGAATGGATGAATTTGATGAGCCGTTGCGTCGCCAAAATTTGATCACTTCTATACGAGCATATACGGTAGGTACTAGTAGTTTTGACTATGGTGATCCAGTGGCCGATCCGGGGTGTGGGAAGGGGGAATTCACCCTCCCAAAATCGAAAATCTAAAGGGGAGGGGAAGGGAGGAAAGGTCTGGGCCGTGGAAGAAGAAACGTGCCTAGCGAACCTACTTTTCCGCATAAAATGCGTATACATAGGTGGTCGAAAATCGAAAAAAAATTGCCCGATGCGCAGATTTTATGTATTACTTGTCAACAATGGACCGATTGGGTGCTCAAAACATCGCATCTGAAAATTTCAACAGGGTTCGCCCCTTCTGCTAAATCCTCCCCCCCCCCATCCGAAAACAAAATTTCTGGATCCGCCACTGTGGTGATTGACTAAGGCAGTAGTTGTACTACAGCTATGGCAGCCATAGTGAATGAACTGCGGAACACAAAACGATCATCAAAAGCCGTTCGCCACATGCGGGCGCAGTCTGAGAAGGCGTGGTTGTTTCCTGGCTCTGGCCAACAGCACTACTGCGTTCAGACTCTGAAGTCTGCTCTGAGTTTTTAGCTGCTGTTGTTGATTCTGAATCTCTGTTAACTTCAGAAATGGTCGCAGTTGCAACCGTGACACTGGCCGCAGCGTCTTGGGAATGAGTCGTTTGAGTCGCAGAAGATGTCAGTGTTGTCGTCTCGGCAGTGACAACTTTGGAAGTTTCAGCAGTGATCGATTTTGTGGTTTCAGATGTCATTGCAGAAATTCCGATAGTCGTCTGAGATTGCAATGGCGTGATTCGTAAAGTGGGTATATCGGATTGGAGTTTCTCAGGCGCTAACGTCGCGTTTTCGCTCTGCGGATTTTCAGATGTCACATTTGCTGCAGCACTATTTGGCGCCTCTGTTGCCATGGACGGAGAATTGACAGGCGTATTCTGTCGATCCAATAGAGTATCTGCTTCCAATCTCGCGTTTTCGTCAATGATGGTGGTATTCGGAGAGATCAGTTGAACCACTGCGTCTTCAGGAATGATTGCTTTCCCAGCGACGACAATGCACGCACTGCCAAGAAGAAGGGTTGCACACAAGAAGCGCTGTAATGAGCATAGTAGCTTAGTACACCCATATAGAGGTGGTACACACTGTAGGGAATTAGACCAATACAATACAATACTGGGCAATAAGTACAGTATACCTAATGGCTGTTTGCAAATACATGTAACCACGAGACTGCACACGTATACCGTAACTCCTCCAATAGTGCCCGGCCCGCCTCCTACAATGTCCCTTCTATTAGTGCCCCGAGTAAGCAACGGAGTGCACCTGGTGTCACTATTGGAGGTTTTACGGCATAAAACCTAGTGTAATACCTTTGCAGGTTACCCCAATCATCGCTGCGTTGTTCACTTCCTGTCGAGCGCGTATGGATTAGCCGATCCGCTGGATGCCAAATTACAGTAGTCTTCCAAATTCTTCTGATCGACCACCCCACCCGGGCGACAAACTAATAAACCTTCGTCTGTCGCCCACTCGCTCGACTGGCGTTCACGTCAATGCAGAAGCCAAAGCGCTCATTTCCTCTCGTCACCTTTGCTGCCGTCGCTAGGTAACCGTCGCAAATCGACCCGCTTTATTCGAATAAAAAGCGAATGAAAGCAATGAAGAATGGCCAGCGGAAATGAGTCGACCGACAGACTATACGCCCTCTGACCAACTACGAGACAACTATGGGCGAGGCGCTGTTCCGTAGCAGCGAGAGAAAAAACGCCACTGGGTCAGCCGCGTGACATGTGACGTATACATACGCAATGTGCATGCACCGTAAACCCTATAATTAGCCTCCCTATAATTGCCCCCCCCCCCTATAATTATACACCCTCCTAAGACCACTTTGTTTAAGAAAAGAAAGTTTAGCAAAGAAAGTTTTTTTTAAAGAAAACTTTTAATTTAAAATTTTTTTTCCACATCCCTAGTGCAGGTTACGGTTGGCACGGCTACGGTACATACCCTGCGATTTGGACAGTTTGAAGCTACTGTAACAACAGTAGTGCAAAAGCTCTGCGCACATCAAGCGCCGGTAGAAGACATCAAGCTGAGTGCAACGAGTGTCAAAATCACAGCAGCGGCACCTTCGGTCGCTGCCGCCTTGTTGCCTTTTGTCGTACTCTTTTTGTACTTCTTGACGTTGTCTTTGTTGGTCTTGGAGAAGCAGTATTCGAAAATGATTGCCTTGACCGCTTCCGCGCGGGACGACTCCTCCCATTCACCTTTTGTATTTGAAAAGCCATGGAGAGGCTGACGTTGAACGTGAAAAGTGAAAAACAAGTGGCAAATTTAGAATGCTTTGCTACGTTTCAGACAGATTATGTTTTAGAGGAATAGGGCACGGGATAGGTACTTAGCGCGCTTTTTTCAGGACTAAGGAGGCGGGTGACTGAGGGGGAGGGGGGGGGGAGGTGCGCTTGGACTTTCGAAGCGTAGGTAAAACAACGCCAATAATTTAAGAGTTGTGGAAAAAGGCGATTGCAGTGCTGGGGTTTTGAATTGAACCCAGGTATTAGGAATACCAGTCCTGTATGCTAACCACAACACTTGCGAAATCCGAATCCCCCCTTGTTGTCGACTCGACAATGCGCAACAATCAAGAAGGGCTTCCATTGAATTGATTGTTGTCCGTGTTAGACTTGTCATAGTACGTCAACAGCAAACATTCTAACAGTCTTTACCAGACTTGTCCATGAATTCGGCTCTCGTCCAGGTGGACTCAGTGCAGCCCTCCTCGAATGCGGCCGCATCCGTCGCTATTAGGCCCTCGTGCCCGGCGAGACCGTTTGAATTCTCGCCAAATGCAAATTTTGAATTTTTCTTCTTTAGGAGATCAATCAACACTTGACGTCGGCGCTCTATCGCCTCGTCCGAGTCGTTCTTGCTTTGGGCCAGAGTGCTCGCGCAGTCGCGTAGCACAAAGCTCGGTGGAACTGTAACAAAAAGAATCGGCACGTTCTGAATTTCTAGCCAGAAACAGACAGATAAGAACGTAATGAGATGATTGAGAACGTAATTGAGGGCAAGTTACAAACAAACCTGCTCCGCACGCAAATTTGTCGAGGAAATGTGAGAAACTACGCAAAACATTTGGCTTTGGGCGATCATTCCCGTCTCATGAGCCCGCCCTGCCTCCCTAGCCTAGCGTTGACTGCTGACTGATTGACTAGACCTAGCCTAGACTAGACTAAGATAGACTAGACTAGACTAGACTAGACTGACTGCTGACTGACTGACTCTTGCTGTCGTCTAGGCCGTTGGTTGCGTGGAGACTGAAGCAGCCGAGTTCGTCGTCGAGGCCGGTGGACGGGCAGAGACGGACGGTCGCCTCGGCGTTCCCGTAGCAGTCCGAGGTGTAGTTGCCGGGCTCCATGCTGCGCCAGCTTTGCCACTGAACGAGTTGCTGCACTCGCACCGTACATACCTACACCCCTCTTCTTTGTCTACTGTCTTCTTGAACAGGTTGTAAAAGATTTGTTTTGTTGAAGATATAGTATTACGGTGACATTCGATAAGTAGTTAGGATGCTGCGCATACCCGCCTTATGTCTAGTGTGCGTCCGTTACTGTGTACAAAAAACTCTTACTGGTGAACTTAATTGTATTCACAAGAGGTTATGGGCCCAGCCCACGCGTAAATTAGTTCACAGTAAGGGGTTGGCGTCCGTGCTGTCGTGGAGTCTTGAAGAAGCAGTTGGTATATTACTGCTGGGGTAGCGGAGCCTGGAGAAGAATGGCTGCCGCCGACCGACTCCCGATCGACAAGCTGACGACGGACTGCTGGGCGCAGTGGAAGAGAAAGCTGCGCGTCTACTTGATCGCGAAGGGGCTGTGGGGCGTCGTCAGCGGAGAGGAACTGCGACCTGACCGAGACGCTGACCAAGCCGCCTGGCAGACCAAGGAGAATCAGGCGATGGCGATCATCGTGCTGAGCATCGATAACTCCCTGCTCTACATTGTCGACGAAGCGGTGACGTCAGCCGAATGCTGGACGGCGCTTCGGGGACACTTCGAGAGAGCGGCCGGAGCGACCAAGCACCATCTCCTGTGCCAGCTGATGGAGATGAAGATGACGATAGACGACAAGATCGAGACGCACGTCAAGGCGCTGTACGACCTGTGCCGTCGACTGGAGGCCATCAACTATCCAGTCGATCAGCAGCTGAAGGTGACGGTGCTGCTACGATCTCTGCCTGAAGAATATGCCATGATCAGAACCAGCTTGGCTCTGAAAGGGGACGCGCTCACGCTGGAGGAGGCCGTCCAGGCGCTGATCACGCACGAGCAGCAGGCTCAACGGCTTCCGACATTCGCCGACGACGGAGCGATGTTTGCGAGAAGTCGCGGTCGACACGACTTGTTGCAAGGAGGAGAAAGAAGCGGCAGAAGCTTCAACCAGCAGTGTGGAGGCAGGAGGGTCACCTGCTACAACTGCGGCGAAGTGGGTCACTTCAAGCGTGACTGTCCGAAAGCTAGACAACACGGAGCGGCGAGAGTGGCACATGACGATGAAGATCAACTTCTCATGGTGCTACCAGCGCAAGGCAGAAGAATCGACTCGTGGATCATCGATTCTGGCGCGACCTCGCATATGACTTGCGACTCGAGAAACTTCCTCGACTACAAGAAGTTTGAAGAGCCACGCACGGTTTGGACAGCTGACGGACGACAGCTCAAGGCGATCGGCTCAGGACGAGTGAAGATCCAGACGATGGTCGACAGAGTCGTCAAGAAGGTCACGGCAACCGACGTGCTCTACATCCCGGCTTTGGAGCACAATCTACTGTCCGTACAACAGATGAATTGCCGAGGAGTGAATGTCCTCTTCAGCAATGGAAAGGTGTCCATCCGTCACGGAAGAACTGGCGACTTGTGGGCAACGGCAACGAAGAAGGGAAAGCTGTTTGTCCTGGATGTCTCGAAGTGGACTGAAACCGAGAAGAAGCCGTCGGCCGTCGCCCGAGGACGTCTGTGTTGGAGACGGACGCCTCCTAGAGGCAGTGGGAGTAGGAAAGGTTCGCCTGTACCTGCAGAACGGAAGGTCTCGCCGACGCTGCCTGCTGCAGAAAGTGTTGTTTGTGCCGGACCTAACAAGCAACCTACTTTCGGTCAGCGTCGCAGTGGAGAGTGGCAACGAGTTTCAATTCGCCGGCAAGGCATGCAAGATTCGCGCTTCTACTGGGAAGATCTTGGCTGTTGCCCAGCTGAAGAAGGCGTGTACAAGATTGCGGCGGACAGAGAAGGAAATTGCGAAAGAGGATCCACTGAATGCTGTGCGTACGCGAGACCGCTGAAGACGAGCAAGGAAAACGTCGAGGAGGCGTCCGAGCAGCACCAGCACAAGATGGACGCCGCACTGGCAGCGAGCGAGGAGGAGGAGACGCGTCTGCAACAGTTGGAATCGTCGCTGCAAGAGACAAAGCGTCGTCTTGATCAGGAGTGCGACAAAGCGAACGAGATGGCCAAGAAGCTGGACGAGCTAGAAAAGACCAACAAGTCGCTGGCGATCGTGGTGGAGATGAGTCGTCGTCAGCACTGCATGACAGAGGAGTGGGAGCGGAAGTGCGCCAAGGTCAAGATCAACGACGACGGCATCAGCAATTCGGCGCGAGCACTGGAGCGACAGCTGAACTTCGAGAGGGCGAAGAGTGGCGCGCTGGAGAAGAAAGCGCTGCTCATGAGCGCCGACACGCTGGACAAGGCCGAGCTCTACAAGTCGAAGCTGAACGCAGATCAAAACTCGACCAAGCCTCGGTCGACAGCCAAGATGAAAAGCCTCAAGCTTCTGTGCAGCTAGTGGGAGTGTTGAGAAACAGGAAACTGCACAGAATACTTGAAATGATTGTGCGACGTACTTAGTGATTTTGCCTGTCGCACGTAGTTTACTCCGTTCGTCTAGTGTTTAATTGTCGGACAAAGGTACGGTGCTCAACATGTTTTTGCAGTCTAGCTATAAACTTAAAAAAAAAAAAAACTCGGACATTCAGCATTGAAATGAAAAACTCACCAGCGGCTTGAAGTTGTCGTGCTCGAGCTCGGGCGTGGCGCATCTAGCGCAAAGCGAAGCTTTCCCAGGGTCCGCCCCATGAGTCAATTCGAGCGTTATCACCACCACGCCTGCCATCGCAAACGGCAGCATTCGGTCGGACACGAGGCGGTTCTGAACAACGCGCGCACTGACGCTGGCAAGCTGTGGTAGCTTCCCTGCCGATAAGACGCAACTGGCGCTTTCAAGCGTTTTTGATAAACTGCGCGTCTGCGGAGCGACCCAACCACCCGAATGCGGCACTCCCAAATCCCGACGGGCGTCCGGACGACCAGCACTCCCAACTTTCCAGCGCATTCCTGCAGTTCTAATCTGAAAATGCCCGTTGACTGACCGCCGACTGCACTGCATCCACGCGTATGCGCGTCATGCACGAGAGAACCTGTAGAGCAGTGAAAAGCATGCGGTTCGTCACGCGCACCCGAGTGTGACGCTGCTACGGCGCCCAGGTTTTTCTTTCGCCCTGCCAATGCCCTAGACTACAGTTGGCTTGTACTTGCTTTGGGACATTATTTAATCGCACACTTTTCTACGGTGTATGAATGGTACAAGGGACATGTGATGGTGATTGAGGCTATGGATGTACCACAGCTATGGCAGCCATAGCGAATGAACTGCGAAGCACAAGACGACCATCAGAAGCCGTTCACCACATGCGGCCGCTCTCTGGGAAGGCGTGCTTGTTTCCTGGCTCTGGCCAACAACACTACTGGGTTCAGACTCTGAAGTTGGCTCTGAGTTTTCAGCTGCTGGGGTTGATTCTGAATCTCTGTTGACTTCGGAAATTGTCGCAGTTGCAAACGTGACGCTGGCCGCAGCGTCTTGGGAATGAGTCGTTTGAGTCGCAGAAGATATCAGTTTTGTCGCCTCGGCAGTGACACCTTTGGAAGTTGTCTGCAGATCGACTGGAGCGGTTTCAGCAGTGGTCGATTTGGTGGTTTCAGAATATGACATTTCAGAGATTCCGGTAGTTGGTTGAGATTGCGGAACTCGTAAAGTGGGTACTGTGACTTGGAGTTTCTCAGGCGCTTGTAGATGCCACATTTGCGACAGTATTTGGCGCGTCTGTAGTCATGGACGGAGAATCGACCAATAGAGTATCTGCTTTTAAACTCGCGTTTTCGTCAATGATGGTGGTATTCGGAGCGATCAGTTGAATCACGGCGTCTTCAGGAATGATTGCTTTCCAAGCGACGACAATGCACGCACTGTCAAAAAGCACGGTTGCACACCAGGGCTGCAATGAACAGTACAGCATGGTGCCCACCCATACGATATTTCGTTACAGTGTGGCGTACAACCTGATTAGGATAGAACAATACAATCCTGTGTAAGAAGTACAGTATACACAATTGCTGCTATGCGGTAACCACGAAGCAAGGGCATTCGGCAAGACCGCACACATATACCGTAACTCTTTCGATAGTGCCTGTCCCGCCTCCTATAGTGCCTCCTCCTCCTCCTAGGCTAGCTACCTACATGCGCGAGAAGCTGAAGCAACCAGAAAAATAGAACGCCACTGGGTCCGCTGCCGTGTGACATGTGACAAATACATACGCAATGTGCATGTATGTGTAGATACAGTCAGACAGATGCACACCAAGTGCGCATGCGCATCCAGGTAAACTCCAGGTTTACGGTAGCTAATGATGATTGATTCAATCGAGACGACAGAAGCAGTGCAGAAAATCGATTGCGACGACGGAAGAGATAGACAGCGTCGCGATCACAACGGATCAATCAGTCACTTAATCGCCACGCTCAAATCAGTACATCTCCTGATCGCGGACGTACTTGTAGGCGCGCCAGATCACCCGCAGGAAGTAGGCGTCGATGGCGATCACGATCAGGAAGACGACGATGGATACGCAGCCGGTGACGATGTCCTTGACCTTGTCGTCGTCCGAGCGCTCGATCGCGCCCGTGGAAATACCGATCACGGCGATCGCGGTGAGGACGATCGCCAGCACGTGCAGGAGAATGCTGAGCACCTGAGGTGAGAGGCAAGAGTGATCGCGTACACATTTAAGTGTACATGTGTGCTGCACCAGGAATACCGTATGACGCAGCACAGTGCACACGTGCAAATACAGTCGTGGTGAAAAGTGAGTCAAGCGTGTATAGCACCGCATAAGAAAACACTCCAGATGATTACACGATACTGTTGCACGCACGCACAGCTGCTGTTTGTTACGCTTGCACACGCTTGCACGCGCTTGCACACGCTTGCACACGCTTGCACGCGCTTGCACACGCACATATACATACCTACAGGCTACAATGATAATGTACGCTCCATAAGCGCTCCACTGCAAGAGTGCTTTGGCTTACGCTGTCTCAAAATCCTTTGCGCAAACACAACCATATACATACAGTGTCAAAAGGGACAGACAGTCACATGTTCACCGCGCGCGCGCGCGCACGCACGCACACACGCTTGTACCTGGCAGCCCAAAAAGCCGAACATAAGAATTGGAATGCGAAAGAACAGCGCGATCAGCAGCAGAATCGCCCCGATCACCCAGGCTAGAGTGCCGACGCCAATCGTGATCACTTCGGTATTTCCCTCAGAATTCTGCGTCCATACCGTCGTCTGCGCTGAAACAAAATAATGATTCAATGTCTACAACAAGCAGTGAGCAGTGTTTTGTTACTGCTGTTGTTGTTGTTGTTGTTGTTGGATTAGGGACAGCGCTAGGAGGAGGACGTCAACGGCCCATACCCAGCTCCATGATGACCCCTTCCCGCCTAGAGCCGCATTTAATTAGACAAAGACATTCGTAAGAACGCCATGTGTAATCTAGGACAGCGACAGCACGAGAAAATCCATTGGAAAGAAAGTCCTCGATTTAGTGGATCCATCATGAATCGAACTCAGAACCGTGCCGGCGCAAGGGCCGATTCTCTACCACTAGGTCATACAGTACGCTGCCCCCTCCCCCAGCAGTGGTTTTGACTTCGTCTACAAATTTTAAAATTTCTAAAATTTTTACACAACAACTCACTAAGCCCCCCAAAGACGATCGTCAGGATGGCGATGATGTACGCGCCGGTCTTGATGTGAAAGCAGCAGCAGCGGTCGTCCGCCATTTTTTGTTTTTCTGTTTTGTTTTTCTTTTTTTTTGTGTCTTTTGTCTTGCTTTGTGTCCCGTATCCTACGCACCAGCAATTTCACAAGGCTATGTACTTGGCGTCTGGCAGACAGAGAGCGTTGTTTGGTGATGCATCAACTCGCGAAGCTATAAAACGGCGTGCTGCTTGCGTTCTGATAGCGTCGGTCCCCATAAACTGCATTAGAAGAGCACATAGGCAAACACACACACCCACCATGCGCATGTGCATATTTTCACGAGTGGTGATGTGCAATGCATACACACCATTGCGGGAGTGGTGGTGACTCAGAAGACTTTAGACAGTACAGTGCGTCACACTAGTAAGTTGCAAGCTATGTAGGGACAACGCGTGACGCATGTTTGGAACGCGCACGCGCATCTTTCAACATCTTTCAACAGTCTGCGCAGCTTATGACGTAGAGTGAGCAAGTCAAAGTAGCTTTATTGCCGCAGAAATGGCGCACACACTGCAAGCAAGGTGAACAGCGCATGACCACCTAGCGAGAGGCGGAGCAAGCGGCGAACGCTTCGGCGAACGCAGCACCTCCGCAATGCTCCACTTTCCCTTTTCTGCGATCTTTTGTATACAACTCGCACTGACACTTGAGGCTGTCCAACTCTTTGAAAGTGCGCGCGGTCCTACCAGGCAGTGCTCACTGAGTAACTGTACACGCTAGGTGGAGCTTGAAAGCCTCATGCTTGAAAGCTTGAAAGTCTGTCTCATGCACGAGATACATCCAATCAGTGGTGGGGTGCACAGAACAGCTGTTGAATTCTGCTGAATGGGTTCCTTGAAGTGGCCACTGTAGGCACATACCTGTAACTGGGGGGGGGAGGAGTTTGGGGGCTCCGCACTATTTTTCCAATTTTTCCAACACCCACCCAACTCCCCGCCCCGACCACCCCCCAGAATTTTGCCAAGGGATTTTCACTCTGTCTAAAACGATGAAAGTGAGTAATTGGTGGTGTTTTTCAGTGCTTTTCAGTGTTATATGACCATAAAGCAGCTAAATAACACTGTTTAGAGCCTAATTATACCCATTTTTGACCAAAAAGAATAAGTGTAAGTGAAAAAATAGCCAGCTACACCCCACTTTTTGCTCAAGAGACCCCCCCCCCACCCAAAATCGGCCAGCTACCCCCCCCCCCCACCCCCACCGTTACAGGTATGTGTAGGCACTAGGGATGAGCACGGGCCTGCACATCTCGGCCCGGCCCGGCCCGCCAGATAGTCCGACTCGTCCCGGCCCGGCCCGCACCCTCAAAATGCAGGCCCGGCCCGGCCCGGCCCGTCCAACTGCTCAATATCGCAGGCCCGGCCCGGCCCGCCCCACGTACAGACACTACAGTGTACAGTAAGTACAGTGTTGGAGTGGAGCCGAGCTGCTAGAAGAATTACAAGGAATTTACCGGAAGCGCCCCTAGATACATGACATTCTGATCTACCCTTTATTCTATTATCTCAGAGAGTCCTGTCGGAGTTGTGTCGAGTTGTGTCTTTTGAGGTTTAATAAAAGAAATTTACTTCTAAAAGTGTGCGTTGACTGACTATCGAACCGTTAACGTGGAACCAATCAGAAGAGTTCCCAACAAATTGGAGCGTCAGGCAGGATACATCGTCAGTCAAGTGCGGCGTCGTCAGTGGTTGAGTGGATCCCTCGAGATCACCGGCCAAGCTGTTCAAGTCAAGGGGTGGAGCCGGCTGTCCTGTTCAACGGCGGTCGTGCTGTTGAAATCGAGATCGTGCTGGGCCGGCTGTCCTCTTCAAAGGCGGTCGTGCTGTTGAAGTCGAGATTGTGCTGGGCCGGCTGTCCTCTTCAAAGGCGGTCGCGCTGTTCAAGCGGAGGCGCAGAAGGCGATCAAGCGGTCGAGGCGTAGAGTATCGGTCGTCCTGTGCGAAGACGATCGAGCTGATAGGGCGTGCAGAATCGGGCGAGCAGTGAGCGAGCGTTGTGGACCCTCCAGGCCGTGCCTGCGAGTTTGGTCGTCGTGCAGTGGTCGTCGAGCAGTCGGGCGAGCAGTGAGCGTTGTGGACCCTCCAGGTGGTACCTGCGAGTTTGGTCGTCGAGCAGTGGGAAGCGAACAGCGGTCGTGTGGTCAAGTGTCGAGCAGTCGGAACGGACGGAGTCAAGCAACGCGTCAAGGCCCTCGCGCTGACGTCGTCTTTAGTATTTTATCGGTCATATATATTGTATATTTGGAGATAAAGTTAAGCATAAGAGAGTAAGATAAGTCATATTTAAGAGTTATCGGTGGGTATCCTACGTTGGAGGATACACACTTGTATAGATAACCGACACAGTGGACCTTCGGGTCTTCCTAAATCAGTGGACCTTCGGGTCTTCCTAAATCAGTGGACCTTCGGGTCTTCCTAAATCAGTGGACCTTCGGGTCTTCCTAAATCAGTGGACCTTCGGGTCTTCCTAAAGCAGTGGGCCTTCGGGTCTTCCTAAAGCAGTGGGCCTTCGGGTCTTCATGAATGATTGACCACCAGTATTTGATCTTGAATTGAGTGATATGTCGAATAAAGGCGCGAATTCGAGTGATCTTGCGATTGATGCGTATGTGACGGATGGTGAAGAGAGTGAGACGGAGTTCGGTGTGGAGAGTAATCAATCAGAGGAACAGCGTTTGGCGGAACGACGCGAGAGGGACAGAAAGAGGCGTGAGAGAAAGAGACAGGAAGAGTTCGAATTGCGACAGCGTTTAGAGCGTTTAGAGGTGGAGAGACAGCAGCTGGCGGCGGCAAATGAACAATTACTGCAGGAACGGGATCAACACTCGCGTCGTAGTCATAACCGTAAACAGTCGGAAAGGGACGCACGAGAAGAATCGACTGAGGGAGTGCAACAGAATCAAGCATTTATGCGTAATGATAGTCAGAGTCGTAGTCGGTCACGCGATAAACGACCTGTAGACGGACAACCGGAAGGCGATGGTGCGTCGGATTATTTTTCTCTTTTAGCAAGACAAATGCAAATGCAAAATGAGATGCAGGAACGAAGAGCAGAGGATCAGCGACAACAAATGCAAATGCAAAATGAAATGCAAGAACGGCGGGCAGAGGATCAGCGACAACAAACATTACTTTTAATAGAGGCCCAACGACAACAGACACTGGCAATGCAGGAAGCTCAACAACAGCGTTTAGAAACGATTTTACAAAACATTACACAGAATGAACACACTAACGGAAATGGGAACGGAAATAGTAATGGACACGAAAATGGTCACATAAATTTGAGGGATTATCCAGATCCGAAAGTGAAGAGTTTTGATGGTAAAGGCACTGTCTCTTTTGACGATTGGTTGTTTACTTTTGACTGGGCAGTGCGGACATACCCGGAAGAAATGAAATGTAGATACATGGTCATGTCTTTCTGTGGCGACGCGTTATCACTTTTCCGCACTTTATCGGCCGAGATTCAGAATGATTATACCCGTTTATGCGAAACATTTTCACAGCATTTTGTGGACAAACGTCCATTATCTCAAAGGATTAGAGCATGGTTGACATGGGAACAACATTCTCAAACAGTGCAAGAGTACATTACCTCCTCTAGTAAGAAATTTGCGGAATTGAATTTGGATGAACTTGAAGTGGCAGATTGTTTGAGGGCATACTTTTTCTATACTAATATGAGTGAAAGATTTAGACCAGATGTGTCAACACAAGATTTTACTTGGAATAACGTTACTTCCAAGGCATTACAAAAGGAACAAACCATCAATATGACACAGGGTGCGATGACAAATAACAGATTGGACAGAAATGTGCGTCAGCCTATTCAGAATCGCCCAATTCAGAATTTCAATCAACCGGTGATGCGCAACTTTGGTTGGCAAAATAGACCTCCGAATATTCCTCAACAGTTTGGGAATACTCCCACGGATAATTTTCGTTGGCAGAACAGACCTCCGAATATGCCTCAACAACCTGGGAATAACCCCAATTGGCGAAATGGCCCACCAAATGTCAATCGTTGGCAGAATGGACCTCCAAATATGCCTCAGCAAGAAAATTCCAATTGGCGGAATGAACCGTCAAATGTGAGGAACAATGCAGTGAACGCATTGACCTGCTTCAATTGTGGAGTAGTCGGGCACATGGCCAAAAATTGCAGTAAGTCGAATGTTCAAACTGTGAATGAGATAAGGCACGATGAATCAGTTTCAATACCGTTTGTTGGCATAGGTAACGAGGTGCGGTTCAATAGTAATGACATTGCGTCTTATAAGACGAGAAAAATTCAGGAGAACCGGCGACAGTATCGGTCAAATCAAAAAATTGACAACAGATCCCAGGTGGCTGTTATGAATAAGACCGAGGAAAAGATTGTACCAGATTTGGAACAACCTAAAAGGATTTATGTACCTAACGATATACAGTTTGAAGGTTTACCATCTGTGATTCAATCATCAGATGCAGATTCTGGTCTTTATGCTATTGCCGATACGGGTGCTTCGCGCACTTGCATGAACGAGAAGATGAAAGATGCTTTGGTGAATTTTTATAAATCAAAATACCCAGAGGTTTGGGAGGCATTCTATAGACCTCACGCAGTGTCACAGATAAACGGTGTGGATGGCAAACACTTTAGTGCAGGTGAAATTTTCTTGAAAGGGCACAGAAAAGGAAGGCGTTTCAAAATGTGGGCCATAGTGTTGCCAAATTTGAAGCCGGACATTTTGGTTGGCACCGATTTATTGGAGGTTGTGGGAATTAAATTAACTTATCCTGATGGATCAGAAGTACCATTATTAAAGATTCCAGTACAAGTTTTGTCACAAGTGACATCTAAAACGGTAGAGAAAGAACGGGCGGCGAACAGGGTTGTAGAGAAGGGAGACAGCGTGAATGTTTTGGGTTATACAGATGAGACGTTTTTTCAGCGCAGCGGGTGGGGAAATCCCAAGGAGTGTCCCAAGGAGTGTAGTACTCAGGGTTTTTCAAACTTCAGTTTTCAGGTCAACGACGGACAACGCGCCGAAGTCTTGCCGGACGAGAAAGAACGCGTCGCTGTTGCAGATTCGAAACCTCAGAAAATCGTTGACGGATTCAAGGACGAGCAGTGGAGGCTACGGCGCGAAGAAGTCGATGAAAACGCGCTGGGATTTCGAGAAAATGGCGCGAGTCGACACGTCAAGTTGGGAGCGTCACAGAAGTCAAGGATGAAGACGGCGGCTGGCGAAAGGCAACAACCCGTGGACAGAAGTATCAAGTCGAAGATCGCACAGTGCAGAGTGGCCAAGACATCCTCTCCACAAGACGCATATTGCCGGCGCTGGCATCATCGCGTTAAAGGCCTTTCAGGAACTACAACGGACGACAACGTGTATCGACCTGGCTCGGACGAACGACAGCAGCAACGGAGTTGTTTCAGGAACCTTTCAAGGGACGGTCGGATTCGAGAGCAAGGCGGATCAGTCGAGGATATGGCGTGGCGAGCAGAAGAAGCTCTTACCGAAGTTCTCAGTGCACAAGTCGACTGCTGCATCTCTCCTCAAAATCCGGGGCGTGTTGGAGTGGAGCCGAGCTGCTAGAAGAATTACAAGGAATTTACCGGAAGCGCCCCTAGATACATGACATTCTGATCTACCCTTTATTCTATTATCTCAGAGAGTCCTGTCGGAGTTGTGTCGAGTTGTGTCTTTTGAGGTTTAATAAAAGAAATTTACTTCTAAAAGTGTGCGTTGACTGACGATCGAACCGTTAACGTGGAACCAATCAGAAGAGTTCCCAACATACAGTCACTACAGTGTACAATTTCTAAAATACCGTATGCCAATTTGCAAGATTCACTTAATGGAGTGGCGCATCCACCTCTCAGAATCGCAGTTCACAACCATTTTACGGCCTTTGCGCCATTTGAGCGCGAAAGACGCGCGTCATGGATACAAAGTAGCTAATACGGTGCAGAATAGTCGCCGATACTTACAATGAATTACATTGGTAGGGTATCTACGTTGGCCGGCTAAGAACTTCCGGCCCGGCCCGGCCCGGCCCGCACCCTCAAAACGCAGGCTCGGCCCATGCTCATCCCTAGTAGGCACGCTTCTATTCACAGCGCACCCCACGCCAGTCAGCCTTTCCCCATTGAACCTGTAGTCGGAGTTGTAAGAGTTTCATCAGGCCGAATGTCTGAAGGATTGGCAGATTCGGCGCGCGCGCGCGCGCACGCACGCACGCACGCACGCACGCACGCACGCACAAACGCACGCTGACACGTACAGTGCATGTTGTGGTGGTGTGGTGGTGGTGTGCCGTGTGGTATGGTCTTGTGGAACAGCCGTACGCACATTGTATAGCAATAGACGGTGCAGTGCAAAAGCAGGCGGCCGCCACGAATGCCGCCTATTATTTCCATGCTTTCCAGACTCTCACGCTCCTTTGATTTCTGCGCCCGCTCCAAATCCCAGGCTAAGTGTTCCACGCAGCAATTCGCACTGATCAGCGTAATCCGCTCATCCGTTACTTGGACGCTTAGGCTTGCTTGACCCGTCCGTCTGTGCCAGTCCACGGTTCCCCTCCCTAATGCTAATCGCCGCTCATTTAGCCGTGCGTGCGTGGAGTCAGCCATGCGCTATGCATTTGGAGTAATCCTAGAGGCCCAGAGCCAGCTGACCTACGCATCTCCTTTAAGCCCCCCCGTCACACAAGAGGGCGAGAGCGGCCACTGTTTACACTCAAGAGTGGGGGGGGGGTTGGAGCCTGTTTATCCAAGACGTTCTCCGTCGGACGCTGCTGGCAGTCGTCAGCTGCTTCTCTGGCTGCCAGTGACCCACATTGGTTTGCAGCCTTGCTGGAAAGTCAAAGCGTGGCGGCGTACTACGCACACACACGGGTTGCGTCCCACCCCCCACTGACTGTGGACAGCCCCCTCTCCCCCCCCCCCTTCCCTCAGCAGTCAGTGTATGCGCTGGAAATTAGTACGCTCTCGCCGCGTCCCTAACGCCCGACAAAAGGCGCCCTGCCGTCTGTCGCAGCGCCATTTCACAACCCCCCCCCCCCGCCCCAACCTCCCTCCAGGGACAGCCATCCTTCCGGGGGCAGCCAGCCTACAACGCGCTGAATTAGGTTAGCGCAGCGGACGGCGGACACCCGTCGCTGGCCTCCTATGGCGCCGGCCGCTCAACAAGCCATCGCTAGCAGCAGCGATGCGAAGCGAAATTCAAACCGACAGATGCAGGATGAGAGAGAGGGCGTTGTGCACACGAAAAATGTTGCCCTGACGCGACCGACACGGAAATCCGATCGGTGTGCGACCGTCGGGGGGCAGTCGTCTTGCCTTCGAGCGTCGCCAGTGCGCCCATGCTCCCTGGCGATTGCCTACAACTCTTGTATGCATCGGTTAGATGTGTGTGCGTCGTACCAGTATGTATAAGGTGAAAGTGCGTAAACCGGTACTCGGATTGCATTTCTGCTTTCTGCAGCATGCACATCAACGCGCGATTGAGAAATACCTAGGAAAAATCTTGGCCAGCAACCGTTGCCAACCCATACCCCTCTCACTGGATTTTCTCGTGCTGCCCTAGACTACGGATAGCGTTCTTCTGAATGTCTTTGGCTAATTACGCGGCTCTAGACGCAAAGGCGCCATGGAGATGGGCATGCTATATGGGCCATTGATGGCCTCCTTTGCCCGTTGCCCTTAATCCAGCAAGCAACAAGAACCCATGGCTGGAGCCGACATTTGCAAACCTTGAAGAATGCGTCTTCTTTTCGTCACAAACCTCGTTCGTTTCCCAAGGCCTTTCCGTTTTCCGTGGCCAGTTATGCGTCGTTGCATTCTGCCCTGCAATCGCCGCACCCCTCTGCCAACCCTGACAGTTGGTCAGCGCAGGTCGAGCGTAACGCGCCTGCGTGCGCGCGTGCGCGTGCCATTGCGGCTGCGGCGGCGGCGGCGTCTGACAGATGGCTGAATTATGCGTAGTCGCCGCGCCACCGCTGGTCGCCTAGCGCCATCATCATGGCGACAGGTGCGTTGTTGTCACCTTCCCGACGGGGGGGGGGGGGGCCCCGCCCGACACCGCCGACTGTTTACTCACGCACGCGCCTCCACGGATGCCCCCCCCAGCATCCAGCTAGACCATCTCCAGTCAATTGTTATCGCCTCTCTGCCACCGTTTATCCGCTCAGCACACGACCCTCAATTAATTATTGACACCGATTCGGCCTTCGCACGGCTGGCATTGACGGACCTCTGCTGGCTGGCTGACGACAACAATAGTAGCAACAGGCGCCTCCGACCCCCCCCCCCTCTGTCTGGGGCAAATTGGCTGATTCACCCTTTGTATAGGAGCCAACTCCCCTATCTTCTCTTCCCACTCAGCCAGCCCGACAGCGCGTCACGCGCCAGTCGAAACACTGAATGTCTGCTGACGAGAGCACAGCGTTGGGCGGGGGGGGGGGGGTGAAATGGGTGGGGGGCGGCGAGTCGTCTCAGCCAGCCGCTGGCGGACTCATTTGTCCGTCTGGCAGCGCGGCAGTTGCGCAGACTCATTCGTCTTCCACTGGCTCCAGGGGGGGGGGGGGGAGAATTTTGCAACTGGCAGAAGCCATTCCAGGGACAGAACTTTTTTCCAATGCCCGCTTGGGTGAGGCGGCGAGGTCGTCTAGCTCTGTTCCAAATGGCGTCTGTCTTTTCTTTTGAAGTCCAACTTTTCTTCGCTTTTGCTCTGCTTTCGGGGGCCTCTAACGTTTCGCGTTATACATTAGTGCGCCGACGTGACTTGAGTACGCGCACCGCTTGCTATCATTTGCCATTCCCCCTGCAAGAAGGGTTTTTCCTCACTTCAAAGCTCTCAGAAAGACGCTTTTCGCATCGCCGTCCCACTGTCTCGACGGCGCGGTCCGTCTGTGAAGGGCCCTTTCTTGCCATTGTCCTTTCTGCTTGCTGCTGAAGACTCGCATAGTGTAACCCGCCTCCCCCACTCTGCTCTGCAGCATTGTCATCCAAAGGGGGCGCCGCCGCCCTCTGTTGTTGTCAGTCAGCGGCGAAAATTGTCCCGCCGCATGGTGTGCCTGTTCAACTGGTTTTGAGCAGTTGATTTTGGAATGAAAATCGAGTTTTTTTTCCAGTAGTATGGTTGCGAGTGAGTCGTCAAGGACAGTTAGTGAGTGCGTGAGTTGTAGTCTAGTAGTGGCCTCTCGAGCTGAGCAGTGTTTCCCACGAATAGATGGCGACGGGTAATACATTTAAGTGCCGGTTGGGGCGCGACCTCGGCTTCCGTGTATGACTCAGCGTGGCGCATGCACCCACGCCGAGGTAATCCGAGTCCCTTTGAAGCGACGGCCCTGTCGGTAGGGGCGGGGTATCGATCGAGAGCGCGGTCAGGTTACCCTCGGTGGGGGACGAGGAGAACGAACTTGCGGCCGTAATGAAAACGAAAGCCCTGGGCCGCGGGCTGTCCCCGGAACAGCTGATTCGAGCTGGCCAGCCGGCGAGCCGCTGCTGCCGCCGCTTCTCTCGGGCAGGCAGGCTAGGCCTCCGTGGCAATCTGCGTCGTCGGCTACGGCGGCGCCGGAAAAATTGATTCGATCACTCAGCGGCCGCGAGTTGTATCGAGTGCCCTGGATTGTCCGTCGCCAGTCGCCGCCCGACCACTTCAAGCCAACAAGTTCAGTCTCTCGTTCTCCTCCTTGGCAGTGTCGCCTTTTCACTGGCGACTTGCGGTCCTCCACAGCAGCGCACAAAGCTCAAAAGTCAACCGTGACCGCCTAATTGAGACTCGCTTGGCGTATATGCGGTCGCGCCCGCCTCGGCCCGACAATGGTCGATGCGGGTCGCGCGCGCAACGAGTAGCGACCGACACCGGTCGACGCCGCGACCCCCCCCCCCCCCACCGATCTTTGAAACTTTCTCGCGGCGCGGGTGTGTGCGTATGCGCGCGAGCGCGCCGCGCACTAGTTTGTTCCCCACCCGCCCGCTGCGCAAACACAGGGGCACGAGGAGACAGAGAGTGAACGAGCAGCCTTGGTGAGGAAGAGACAACTCGACTCGTCGTCGTCTTTTTGACACGCAAGACGACTTCCTAAGGCCAAGAGAAACAAATCGAGCGGGGTGGGGCCCCAGCAGCCCTTTGAGCAGCCGGCTGCCTTAAGACAGTCGAATTAAAATGCCACTGCTGTGGTTCGGTTTCCTTGTTACCTAGTCTCGCCTCCTCTCAGCGAAACGGGTTTAGGCAATACGGCAGTTCTAAATTCCTAATAAAATGCTTGAACCTGCTGTTAGCTTGAACTGAACCCCAACTTGATAATTCTTCTCACCTTACCCTAATGTAAGCTTATATGTACCTAGCTTCTTTGTTGTCTTGTCACTAGCATGATCATTATGCGTGACTCTTTGAGTGAGTGTGTGCAAAGCCTGTCGCCATTTCATCGCGTCCCGCTCGCGTAAACATTTTTCATGATTCATACTGCATAGTGCCAGCAGCCAGCGTTCTTGAGCTGGCACAACTTCCTAGGCGAACCCATGTCGCCTATCCAATCCCGTCCTAACCATTCGCTTTAGGCAGTCATGTAGCCTCAACGAGGAGCCTGACGCCGCCTGACCATGGCCGAGGAGGACCCCACGAGTTCGACCTATGTGAGGTCGAACGAAGAAAGGCCTGTGGACGACTACTTCTATAACAACCATCGAACACTCTCCGGCAGCACCACCACTCTGGGAGCACCCGTTAGCGGCCATAAAGGCAGCTCAATACTGCTGCAAGAACTCTTCGAGTGCGAGGCGTCCGTGGACGTGACCAAGTACAGCCTGCCCATCCTCGGGGCGGCCTTGGTTGCCTTCGTCCTCGGCCTCATTTATGCGTTCTTCGGTGGGTGCGTGCGTGCGTGCTTGGCGAGCGAGCGTGCGTGCCGGTGCGTGTGTGCGTGCGTGCTTGGGGTGCGTGCGTGTGGCGTGCGTGCGTGCGTGTGCGCGCCGGTGCGTGCTTGGTGTGCGTGCGTGAGTGCGTGCCTTGCGTGCCGCCTTGGCGTGCGTGTCTGCCTGCTTGGCTTGGGATACGCCCTGAACACACCGATCGATACCCATTCGCCGTGCAGGCTATCGTCTCTACAAGACCGTCCTGTTCGTCACCGGTCTGCTCTTCGGCGCCACGGTCGTCTACCTGATCTGCGAGAACGAGCGTCTCCTGCCGCCGCTGGCCAGTGCCGCGGTCGCCCTTGGGGTGGGCCTGCTCTTCGGCCTGACCACCATGCTGGTCCAGTACGTGGGCCTCTTCGTCACCGGCTTCCTCACGGGCCAGCTGGTCGGCTGCTGGCTCCTCTTGGCCCTGGTCTCCTTCTGGACGCCCACCAGCATCTGGGTCACGATCGGAGTGCAGTTCCTGTCGGGGCTGGCGCTCGCCCAAGCGACGCTGGCGCTGCAGCGCTGGTCCATGATGGCTGGCACGGCGGCCATGGGCGGCGCGATGGTCGCCTGCTCGCTGGACTATCTCGTGCATCGAGGGGCGCTGTTGGACTGGCTCGCCAAGGCGCTGAGCCTGCAGCTCGACTGGTCCAGCCTGGGCCCTCTGCGGATGCTGCAGCGCGCCTGCTGGTTTTCGCTGGCCGTCCTGGGCGTCTGGCCCGCGTTGGCCCTCATCGGCTTCCTGGTCCAGTGGAGGTGCACGGCCGTGGGATTCACGCACAAGAGTGGTGAGCCGCTGCATTGCGTGTTGAGAGTGTCACACGAATGCCCGTACAAAACGCACGAATTTTTTCTCTCGAATAATCCGTGCGTCCCTGCGTCCGCTCGAACATCGCGGACCGCCAGAACTTGACGCGTTCGCACGGGGCACTATTCTTTCAACCTAAAAATTTTGAATGGATAATGCCAATTTCGCTGTCAAAATTGCCGATTTGACGGTGATTTTCATCATTTCCCCATTTCATGGTTGATTTACCGTTAACAGTTGCTCAAACGTCTCTTATTGGTTAGTAGTAGTGCGTGTGTGTGCACGATGTATACTTTTGGAGGTGGGGGCTCTGTTGGAGGATTTACGCTAACCTCTTTTTTGCAGGCTACGCCAAGTACGTTTCCGAGCGCAAACGAGCGGCCGCCGGGTCCGCCGCTGTGACGGTGGGCGCTTCACCCTCTCACCACTACTCCCAGAACCGTCGGCGAGGAGCCAACCTGTTGCTCTGTTGCTGCTGCTGCGGCTCTGAGCAGCTGGACGAGCGCCGCCTCAGCGCCCAGCGGCTGAACGAGCTCGGCCAGACGCCGGCGCAGACGTCGAGCGGCAGCAGCGAGTACACGCCGCACGAGAGACACCCTCACCATCGCAGCACAGAGAGAATCATAGCGGATAGCTCCAGGTGGGGGACAGGGTGGAACACACACCGCACATACCGTAGTCCGCGCGAATTGTTTTATTCGGAACCGTAGAATTATGGGGGTGGAATTATAATAGGGGTAAACGGGGCGGGGGTAGTAAACTGGAGCTTTGTGTGTGGGGACTGACTGGCTCTCATCTCTCTCTAGCAGCGGTCAATTATGTGTGACCGACCAGAGAGAGGCCCCCACGATTATAGAAGCGGTCCACACACGAACAAACAAAAGGTACTATTGGACAATGTACGGTACATGTAGACTCAGTTCACTTGCAGTAGACAACAGCGCCAGCTGAAGCCGAAGAAGAAAGCCGCCAAGAAGACGGAGCAACAGCCAAAGGTGCAGAGGCAGCCGTCCAAAGTCGACATGGACCGAGTGAAATCTCAAAGTCCGTGCGCGCAGAAGTCGTTCGTTCACCTCTACAAGGAGAGAAGACGGGATGGTGACGTCATAGTCCAGGTACGCGCGCGCGCGCGCACGCACGCACGCACGCACGCACGCACGCACGCACGCACGCACGCACGCACGCACGCACGCACGCACGCACGCACGCACGCGCGCACAGGCACGCACGCACAGGCACGCACGAACGCACAGGCACGCACGCACGCAGAGGCACGCACGCACGCACGCACGCACGCACGCACGCACGCACGCACAGGCACGCACGCACGCACAGGCACGCACGCACGCACGCACGCACGCACGCACGCACGCACAGGCACGCACGAACGCACGCAGAGGCACGCACGCACAGGCGCGCACGCACGCACGCACAGACACGAACGCACGCAGAGGCACGCACGCACGCGCGCACAGGCACGCGCGCACAGGCACGCGCACACAGCCACGCACGCACAGGCACGCACGCACGCACACACGCACATGCACGCACGTACGTACGCACGCAAAGGCACACGCACTCATGGCACGCACCCGTACGCACAGGCACGCACGCGTCTGACACACTAGCATACCTGTAACTGGGGAGGGGTGGGGGGGGGGGGGGGTTGGGGGCCCCGCACCATTTTTCCAACACCCACCCAACTCCCCCCCCCCCAACCCTCCCCCCCCCAGAATTTTCCCAAGGGATTTTCACACAGTCTAAAACGATAAAAGTGAGTAAATGTTGGTGTATTTCAGTGCTTTTCAGTGTTATATGACCATAAAACAGCTAAATAACACTGTTTAGACCCTATTTATACCCATTTTTGACCAAAAAGTACCAGTATAACTCAAAAAATGGCCGGCTACCCCCCCACTTTTTGCTCCAGACCCCCCACCCCGAATTTGGCCATTTACTCCCCCCCCCCACTCTTCCAGACCCAGTTACAGGTATGCACACTAGGCACCAGCCAAGGGCACTGAACGCTCTCCTCGTGTCTAACGCTTCAGTCACAAATGGACCGCTTGTTCCAACGGCGTTTGGAGTCGATGCAGCGACTGCGCGAGTCGCAAGGCACCATCGACAGCGACGACATTAGTCAGACTCGAGCGACGGACATCACGAACGTGGCGTGACTAGAAGTTACGCCCTGCCATAACGCCCTCCAGAACGGTCTCATAATAGACCATATAACGCCGAGCGTTATCCGTATAATGCAAAGCAACAGAGCGTTATTCGAATAACGCACAGCGTTATTAGAGTAGGACTGTAGTCAAGAAACGCCAAAACAACAGTTCTACATGCATAAGCTACACCATAAATTGTGTACCAGACGAGCACCGAATTTGAATTAACGTACTGTAGCATTGATTAAAATCCCTGGGGCTGTATTGGAGCACTAACAATGCGTACATCAAATAGGAAGTGGCTCGCATGGCTGTTGCTTGTTACTGCCTGATACCAATCTCACCTACTACTGTGGTTTAGATGTGGTCCCATACATGTGGTACCATAGGACATGAACGGTAATGTACTTACTGAATATACTCATTCTTTCTACTTGCAAACTGAGACTGTTGTAGCATGCAAAAAATGCGCCCAGAACACTGTTGAAATACTCAATAGAAATGCGTTGGTGTGTGATGTAATTTACAATGTCTGTACAATCCATTCGTTTGTACCGTTTTGCGTGCTTTGCCGCCCGCCTGTGCTTTGTGTACTGTACACGTCGATTGCAATGTGAGAAAATAATCGTGTGCTCTCGTTGTTATCGTCTGCGTCTGCATACCGTATACCACACACCTCCTTTTTTCCAATAAAAGTGAAAAGAAACAAACGCTTTCCACAAAAGCGGCGCGCCACAAACAAAAAGCCAAAGATACACTTGTGTCAGTGTATAGGTCTTCTACCGTAACTGCATGAGACGCAAAACCACGCCCCTTAGTCCACGAAACGCGATGCATACATACATGCGCCCACGGTAACAACCTTAACCACTGACGCCGCCTTTTCAACCAATGAAACCGCACAATTCCAAGTGGAGCCATTCAAAATGGTTACTGTAGCAGTGGTGAACAAAACACCAAGAGCATAGGGGTATACGTCGAAATGAGTGGCCGCGCATGCACGCACAAACACCCGCCGAACCAAGAAAAAAAAACAACCAACAGAATAACGAACAAGAGTTTCGACACAAAATTTTTTTTAAAAATTGAAATCGGTCATAACCGCGCCCGATCTTGCGGCCTCCAAAGAATCATAGAGTAAGACACACCAAAATAACTGCGTCTCGATATCACTCAGTCCATGGGCAATGCGAAAACGCAGTCTCTGGGAAGGGGGGAAGGCAACATTTTGAGGGGGACACTATATGTTCGATTTTCAATTTTTTAATTTCAAATGCAAAAAGTGGGTCAAGGAGGCAAAATAGGAGGGGGCTATCGTGTCAACCGCCAACATTGGGGGTACTATTGAAGAATTACGGTAGTTCAGAGTTTGCGTTTCCACGTCCACCCGCGACGGGCTAATTAGCGTCCCAGTAGCTAGCTAGCTAGTACCAAGCTTGCAATCAAAGCACTCATTAGCAGAGGACGCTAATTAGCAATTATTACTACCGTACCCCTAGTTAGCGCTGGTTGGCACTTGCATTCCGAGAACGTCATTTAGTACAAACGGGGGGGGGAATAGACAGCAGGAACCACAAGACTACAGCAGAACAAATTGTCATTGGGGTATAGAAACAGTGACTTGGTAGGGGAACAGCCAACCCGCCAAAAATATGCACCCCCTCATCCACGCTCTCATACCTGTAACTGGGGGAGGGGAGGGAATCAAAAGTCAACCCTCATTTTCCATTCCGCCATAAAACACCGAAATAGCGCTATTCGGACCAAAAGTACCAATGTTTACGCTATTTTGGTGCACAAATTCTACACCCCCTTTTCCGTCCGGAAAATGCCCCCCTCCTACTGGGACTCACTTCGCTACAGGTACGTGTGTGCGCGCTGCGCCAAAAGAAGTTCGACTTTGCAAATTCAGCGCTTTGGAAAGCGGCGCAGCGGAGTAGCTTATGGACTTCACAAAGATCCCCTAAACGTCCGTGATGACGGAGCTCTTGCTAAGCCGTTGGTAGGCGATTTTGGCGGCTCTTTGCGCGTCTTGGTCATCTGATCGCCCATGCGAATTGAAAAATTCCGTAGGCGAAAGGCGGCCGTAGGCGACAGGAGGGGGCGTGGGAGAGGTGCCTGCGGTCGAGTTGGCAGAGGCGGTGGTGGACGAGGTCGAGTGCTGTTGCTGACGCGGCTGGCTGCTAAAAGGCAAGCGCGTGCGTGCGTGCGCGCGTGAGCATGCGGACGGGCATGCATGTGACATGGATTACTGTATTGGACCGAGCATGCATAAGAACAGAGCAGTGACGGAGACACGGAGGGGGGGGGGAGATTGGGTGATAAGGAACAGCAACTGTCGACAGTTTGTTGTCTTTCAGAAAAAAGTTGCCCCCTCCCCCACCTTCCTGGCAACGCCACTGGTGAACACGCACACCGAAATAGCGCCACCGCAAGCGCACACGCAGAGCGCGAAATTATCCCCCCCCCCTAGGCGGGCCGGCCATCCGTCGTCCTAGAGGGGTCCTTCGTTCGACCTAAGGTCTAGTCAGGCTCGGCAGGCGCGACGGACGCACTATGCTTCTAGCAGTCGCTGCTGCTGCTGTTGATTGGTCCTCGTGGGCAAGCGGCTGCCCGCATTCGTGGCGGCAGCGGAGGGGGGTATGGCGGTGGGTGACCCCGGAAGACGGCTCGAAGGGTAGCTGGGGGAGGTAGGCGATGACACCAGGCCGCTGGGGGGTCTGGGAAGGGCTCCTCCGGATGAAGACGAGGAAGCAGCAAAGGAGCTCGCGACGGGCAGACGGGAAGACGACTGCTGCTGCTGCTGGAATGGAAAGAGGAACGATGGTGGCATGGACGACTAAGCGTGCGTGCGTGCGTGTTCAGAGTGTGTGTGTGTGTGTGTGTGTGTGTGTGTGTGTGTGTGTGTGTGTGTGTGTGCGTGCGCGTGTGTATGTGCTGAGTTTATGCGCGTGTGTGTGTGCGTGCGTGCGTGTGCGCGCGTGCTTGCTTGCGTGTGCGTGCGTGCGTGCGTGCGTGCGTGCGTGCGTGCGTGCGTGCGTGCGCGTCCGTCCCTCCACTTCCACCCCAATGATCGGCCCACCTCTCTTCTCGTCTCCGCATTCGCCGACGGAAAACTGGTCTCATTCTTCCTCTCTCGAATCACTGGAATGCCACTGCTGCTGGCGGAGGGAGGGGGAGGCGAGCGGCCCTGCTGTCGCTGCCTGGGCGCCTTATTCGAAGGGGCTACCGTAACCGTCGTCACTGGAATGTTCGACTTGTGCTGTTGTTGCTGTTGGTGGAAAAGCGAGGGGCGCTGAGGCAGAGAGGGTGAGCTGGGAGATGGCGACACCAGTAGAGGCGCGCTCTCGGATACGGTAGAGAAGCGCTGAAATGGAGATATACCGTAAAAACCCTATAATCGGCCACCATTCATTGCCTTTTGACCTCTTTGAGAAAGAATTTTAGCCCCCCCCCCTCCCTTGCCTCTGTGGGCCGCGATAAGGGGAAGTTAAAACTGCAGTGGGGGCACTATTGAAGTGAGGATTACGGTAGACGTCGACAACCTTTGAGCAAGACGCGCGAGACATTCGAGTGAGTGACCCAAGCAAAATTTCTGATCGAGCACAGGACAGAAGCAATCGATACAGCGCGTGGCAAATGTTTGACCGACCAGACTAATAGTCTCGTCCAGTCTCAACGTCAATGCGAGTAGTGATTGCGTTTGTTTTATTGAGAAAATGGGCCGACTTTACTATCAACAATTGCGGTTGGGAGGGGTGGGGGGTGTGCTGAAGACGAGTGTTTATTTTTTTTTCGCATTTTCGGAGTGAAGCAGAATTTTGTAGGATGCAGATTTCAAAAGCAACTCTGAGTTTCCTTTTCCCCAGTCTAACGGTAGGCTCCGGACCCCCACCGATTACTACGCATAGTATTTACTCACTTCTGCATGAATAAAAAAAATATAAGAATAAAAAAAGGCAGAAAACCCTCACCGTGACATGGTTGGTCTCTGGACTGTCAATGCGAATCGTGGTGACACGGCTGAAATCCGTGGCTGCTGCAGCTGCCGTTGTCATTTCGGTGTCTTGGGCGCTGAGATTTTTGGTGGCGTTTCCATTCAAGGCGCTGGGGAAGCTGGTTGGTGGGGGCACGGGTGGGGGCGGGTGCGAGGGCGCAGGCCCTGTAAACGTAGATTTAAATAGTAAAAAAGTTTGAATATTGTTATTATTATGAATATGCGCATGATTCCTGACCGCACCTAGGTGCGCACTGCGCAGGCACATAACATAGGCGGTCAGCTGCCGACTTTGTCTGTGAAAAAACTTCGCAGGGAACACTGTAGTTTCAAACCAATAATGTAAATTGGAAGTCCAAAAAGCAGCCCTGACGATCCACATCTCAAGAATTGGCCGTTGGCGCGCGGTTGAAGGGTGGGGGGAAGGGGCTGGTTTATCGAATTCCGCCTTCTGCAAATTTCTTCTTAAATAAAAGTCCGCCCTCCCTTCCCCCCTCCGCCGTTTGCGATGATCCTACGTGCGTGCGTGCCTATCTGCGCGTACGTGCGTGCGTGCGTCTCTCACCGGATCCGATCTGGATGGGGTCGATTGGGGCGGGACCCCTTTTCGGTGCCTCCTGCTGCGTCGGTTGACTCAGCACGTTCACGTTGCTGACCACAGGGCCGACGGCGGTGTTATTTTGGTGTCGCGGCCTGGGGGGCGGGGAGGGCCCCCGCTGGTTGTTCAGCAGACGGCTTCCCCCCTCCTGGGCGACCCCCTCCTCTTCCAGCGACTTCATCTGCGCTCGCAGACGGGCTGACTCTGCAAAACAAAAAATATGTATTAAATCACATTATTCCGACTGAATTTATCTCGCCGACAAAACAGGAGTGCGGTTGTTGTTACCGCCTCTGACGCGACTTTTACCGATGTGGTCGTCGAAAAAAAACGACACGCAAACGATGATTTTTTTGAATTGATTACCGTAATGAAACAGTAGATGCAATCGAACTACTGTAGGTACAATGGAGTATGCATGCATGCAGAATGAATACAGTACGCACCCGCCGCCTCGTTATTCTGCTTTGGGTAGACCAGACTGTCCAATCGGGCCGACGCATCAGCGATCTAAATAAATTAAAAATAGATATAAAATAATATTGATAGCGCAATTTCTAATTGGCCTAAACAATACAAAGCGCCCGAACGTTTGTCGTATACGCGGTAGCATTTTCTTAGTGCACACCGCACTACTAATTTCGGTATGCAAATTCGAGTTACCGTACCTTACCGTAAACTGTTTGTCCTACCGTACCTTGTCGTCACTGGCGACCACTTGCTGCTTGAGGTGCGGTGGCGAGGGAGGACTGTAGCTGTCGGAGGAGGGGGCCAGGCCCCTGGAAGGGGGCGTATTCGGGTCGACCCCTCTGCCCAGGGAGGGCCCCCTCGGAGGGGAGCCCTCCAGCGAGGAGGGGGGACTGGAGGGGGCCTCGGGGGGACTGCGACGCCGCTCGATGAAAGGGCTGCCCGACTGAACCGGTGCGTTCGAGTCGGCGCGTCTGAAACCGGTTTTCGAACGGTTGCTCTATTTGACTGTTTGTTTATCGTTGACTATCATTTATCGATCGTCTATTATTGATCGTACGGTTGTTGTTCTATTCGGGCAGCGTATGGCCCATCGTGAGGTAAAGCATCCGCCCTCATGGTTCCTTACGGGTTCGATTCTTGATGGAGCCACGAAGAGAAACGACTATTTCCATATCCGTGGTCCCTTAGAAAGAACAGCAGAATGCGTCGCCTGTTTGTAAAACGTTTCGAACAGGCTATGTATGTTTGTCTGCCAAGCTAGACTGTGTTGGGAGTCGATTGTTCAAGCGAGTCCACTATATTCAGCTGAGTAGCCCCCAACAGGTGCAAAAGTACGCGTTCTTGAGCCCATTTCAGTGTTTCTTTTTCTTTACCGCCATAAAACACTAAAAACCGCTATTCGGTTGTCAAAATTTAGTCCTATTTAGACGTCCATTTCGGTGCACCTCCGGCACCACTTTAAGGTTCGACCCCCCTACTTTTGCAGGGCAAAATTCTTTTGGAGGTGTGAGACCGAAGTCTCATGCGAGAGGGGGACCACATGGGCCCTTGGTTACCTCTGCCTTCTACAAGACCAATCGTCTCAATGAGAACCGCGATCAGGGGGGGGGGGGCGGAGTTTTTGTGTGAGCCTCTTGCCCAAGGGGGTTACTGTTTTTCGGCAGTCTTGCCACGCCGAGCATTGATTGAACTCCCAGCTGCGCAAACAACGCATTTATCTCCCCCTCCCCCCCCCGCCTGACACCGGTTACAAGTCACCCCCTTTGCGCCAATCAACCCGTCCTACCCACTTCTCTTCTTTTTACCCTACCCACACTGATTATAGAGGGCGTTCTTCCAAAGGTCACTGGCTAATTGCGCGGCCCTAGTCATGAATATGAGTGTGCCATATGGGCCATTGACCGTCTCCTAGCGTTGCCCCTGATCCAACAACAACAAGAAACCACTTCTCTAATCTCCATCCTTTCTCCAGTGCCACTCCCAACTCACCCCCTCTCCGCATCTTGTTGTTGTTGTTGTCGCTGGTGTTGGTGCTGTCCTGCCCTCTCGATCAAGACCCTCTCCTCCGTGTCTCTCCTCAGCTGCTCCCTCTGGCGCTGACGCAGCACATGGGTCTGACGAGGTCCGTAGCGCTGGGAAGGCCGGCGCTCGAACTGCTGGGAGGGGGAATTGCGGGCTGAGGCGCGCCCGCGCTGCCGACTGCTCTCGTGCACGCGCTCGAATTCGGTCTTGCCGCTGCAACATAGGGGGCGCGGCGCTACAGAATTTTGGTGCGTGCGTGCCAGTGCGTGTGTGTGTGTGTGTGTGTGTGCGTGCGTGTCCGCGCGCGTGCGCGAGCGCGTGCGTGCCTGGATGCGTGCGTGCATGCGTGCGCGCCGACGCTTCAACCCGCGGGCGTTGCGTGGGGGGGGGGGGGGGGGGGGTGCCTCACGCGGGCCGGGGGGCACTCTGAGAGGGAGAGTGGGATGCTTGGGGCCGGAGGAAACAACGGAAATAGGCACTACTAGCAACACCCTAAAAATTAAGACCCACTTTTTCTAAAAACCAAGCATTGAGTGGCCAAATCCCCGAAATATTTTTTGAATTCCACAAAAATTTGCAGATTTTGGCTTTCTCAGGTGCTCATTACGAATCTGTGCTTTAAATAAAAAATAATAATCTTGGTCATGAATTATGGTAAATCGAATTTTTCTGGTAGGTCATTTCACTTTTTTGACCATAACTTTGCAACCGTACGTCCAATCGCGATTCTAAAAACATTTGCGGAATCCTTGTCAAATTCTGCATCTAATACGATTGCATTTGGGAATCTATTGACCCAGCTTCATAAAAAACCTCGCAGCTCAAAAATTTGACTGCACTCAATTTTTGGGTTTTTTTGAGGATTACTCGAATTTGAAGAACTTGCACACTTAGCTCTATAGTGTCCACATAACTTCGACATAGTCCGCACACAATCCATACAAAAGCGGCGAAATTCAGGTTGCCGGAACCAGATTTTTTCGCGGTCAAAGTCGCCAGGTGCAGTGCTGTAGTCAATACAGCGCACACGCGGAAAGCGCCCTAACTACACAGTCTGCAGTCCAATCGCGATTGTAAAAACATTTTTGGAATCCCCGTCAAATTCTGCATCTCATACGGTTGCATTTGGGAGTCCATTGACCCAGCTTCATAAAACCCTCTCTCTCTCTCTCTCTCTCTCTCTCTCTCTCTCTCTCTCTCTCTCTCTCTCTCTCTCTCTCTCTCTCTCTCTCTCTCTCTCTCTCTCTCTCTCTCTCTCTCTCTCTCTCTCTCTCTCTCTCTCTCTCTCTCTCTCTCTCTCTCTCTCTCTCTCTCTCTCTCTCTCTCTCTCTCTCTCTCTCTCTCTCTCTCTCTCTCTCTCTCTCTCTCTCTCTCTCTCTCTCTCTCTCTCTCTCTCTCTCTCTCTCTCTCTCTCTCTCTCTCTCTCTCTCTCACACACGCACACACACACACACACACACACACACACACACACACACACACACTCAACAACCTCTAGCCCTGTGGTTTCCTGCAGTGCTGTGTGGTGCGTCGCTCACGGGCAATGGATAATTCGACCACCACCCACGATGCAACGCTCATGCAAAACCCAGAAAACAAAGTAAAACCAAGACTCATAAGACTGAGGGACTCTTATGCACGACCCTCCTTACATATCCCAGTGCCCTCCTGCCTGGCCTCCGTACCAGCCCATGGATGATGGCACCGAGATATTGCTGTGATCATAGCCACATCACATCTTTAATCAACGTGGAAGTACCTGTATTGGACGGTTCACATGGGCATTACATGTTGTATTCAGCATAAGGTGGCATTTATTGGCAGCTGTTCATCCACTTCTGAAAAGTGCAAATGTTGACATTTGCAGACAGTACCATACCAAAATAAAAAAATTTAATTTCTCTGTAAATAATTCTGTACATTTTTCTTAAATTTACAAAAATACATATAATTTCTATCAATCGATTCAATTCCATAAACAGCGATTTACTATTCGCCTATAATAGCACACTGAATTGTATTCCAACAATGTACATTCTACACATGCACATACCAATGTAGACAAATTGCACACACAGACATATCTAGGGGGTAGATGAATCCGTGACTGTGGACTGCGATGGTTCATCCAGAATGTTGCGTATCTCATTGTCCAGAGACGGAAAAAAAGGATCATCCTAAAACAAATTGCATGGATGACTCGATGTTGATGGATGGATGGATGTTTACAGATGACTGTAACATTTGGATAATTCTGTTGTAGGTGAAGGAATGAGCTGCGCCTTATGCGGAATTTCACGAGGATTCCAAAAATGTTTTTAGAATCGCGATTGGACTGCAGACTGTGTAGTTAGGGCGCATTCCGCGTGTGCGCTGTATTGACTACAGCACTGCACCTGGCGACTTTGACTGCGAAAAAATCTGGTTCCGGCAACCTGAATTTCGCCGCTTTTGTATGGATTGTGTGGGGACTATGTCGAAGTTATGTGGACACTATAGAACTAAGTGTGCAAGTTCTTCAAAATCGAGTAATCCTCAAAAAACCCAAAAATTGAGTGCAGTCAAATTTTTGAACTGCGAGGTTTTTTATGAAGCTGGGTCAATAGATTCCCAAATGCGACCGTATCAGATGCAGAAGTTCACGAGGATTCCAAAAATGGTTTTAGAATCGCGATTGGACTGCAGACTGTGTAGTTAGGGCGCTTTCCGCGTGTGCGCTGTATTGACTACAGCACTGCACCTGGCGACTTTGACTGCGAAAAAATCTGGTTCCGGCAACCTGAATTTCGCCGCTTTTGTATGGATTGTGTGGGCACTATGTCGAAGTTATGTGGACACTATAGAGCTAAGTGTGCAAGTTCTTCAAATTTGAGTAATCCTCAAAAAACCCAAAAATTGAGTGCAGTCAAATTTTTGAGCTGCGAGGTTTTTTATGAAGCTGGGTCAATAGATTCCCAAATGCAATCGTATTAGATGCAGAATTTGACAAGGATTCCGCAAATGTTTTTAGAATCGCGATTGGACGTACGGTTGCAAAGTTATGGTCAAAAAAGTGAAATGACCTACCAGAAAAATTCGATTTACCATAATTCATGACTAAAATTATTATTTTTTATTTAAAGCACAGATTTGTAATGAGTGCCTAAGAAAGCCAAAATCTGCAAATTTTTGTGGAAATCAAAAAATATTTCGGGGATTTGGCCACCTTGAATCTTCAAAGCTTGGTTCTTATAAAAAGTGAGTCTTAAGCATCATACCATGCGTACTCTTAAAAAAAGAACGCGACGCGACACAAAACGCAATTCGTGTCATCTCAGGAGGTAGGAGAAAGCTCTGAAAAGTCCTGGGAAGACGGGGTGGGGGCGTAAACGTCTCAACGGGAGGATGACAGACACAGTGTGATCGCGCACCCGAACCAACAGTCCAACCACCCACTCATACACGCACGTACGTGTATCTAAATCGGCTGCCCAATCTCAGAAAGCCCCCGGCCTTCTGCTGTTTGGCCTGTTGACTGACTGCCTGCAGTCGAAAGAAGGAATGCTGTTCAACGGCGCACTTCCAGAGGTGCTTCGCCGCCTTGTGAGACGCCAAATGAAAGACGAATGTATGTTCCTGCTCGCTAACGCCTGCGCCCGCTAAAATACAAAAATGTATATTTCGGGGGGAAATATTCTAAAAATACGAGCGAAATTATGAAAGTGGAAAGAAGAATGATGGAAATGAATATTACGTATGCTTTAGGACGCACGCACGCACGTACGGTCGTACGCAGGCACGCACGAACCAAGCACAAGTAAGCCACTACGAATCTCAAGAACAAAACCTCGAGAACAACAACGCCAAGAACATACTGTACATCTGTACCTAATTCGAAACATTTTTCAGTAATTCTTCAAAAAGAAACTACAAAAAATGCCCACCGGCGCTTTCGTCAGCGTCCTCCACTACCACCAGCGTCAATCGTCGTTTCTTGAAGTCCAAACGAGTGATTTTCGGCCTAAAATAAAAATGCACAATTACATCAAAATGGCCAAAAACTCCACACAAAGTTGTATGGCACATGCACTTTGCCACGTGCTTCCCCGTCTACGAACTGTGCAAAACGACAGAAAACTTTTATAACCTGTCGAAAAATACCCAAACGTATTCCAGGTTTTTGGTTGAAATTTTGGTGTATTTTAAAATTAAAATTCACCAGAAAAACAGGCCGATTTTCGAGTCGCCTTCGAAGACTAAAATTCCGGTCGGAGTCAAACCCAGACTGTAGTGGTTTCCATCTTTGCCTAAAATAAATATCATAAAATGATTAAAAAAAAATAATGATTCTAAATTTCCACGCACCTTCCACGGTGTGCATATCGACACCGTATAGCTCGAGGAATTTCGCGCGATTCAGGAAATTTTGCTCGGCTTGCGCGGGCGTTTGACCTCTGAAGGGGGGGGACATTTCGTCATTCATAGACATTATTAATTTTTTTTAAAGACTGCGGTTATGCGAATTAACCACACAACCGAAAACCCGCACGACTATTAGCAATTCACACTTTCTCGCTCTACTTTATATTCAACTAGAAACATTTTATCGAATCGCATGAGAAAGCCGTGTTGAGATGGGGGGGGGGTGGGTAGGGGGTGATGGGCCGGATAGGGGTGGAGATGCGCCTGGGGTAACTGAAACCGAAAAAGGGTAGATAGATGTCCTGGAATTGAGAATTTTAAACCAGCATGGCGTCAGAAGAGGTGGTTTCGGGCAAAATATAGTCGTATTTCGGCGTTTATGACAAAAAGAAAGAAAGACCCTCACTTCTGAAACAATCCAGCAGCCTGAAAACGGTTCAGAAATTTTTGGAGGGGGTGCCTTGGACAGGGGGGGGGGCTGCACACCCCCCAAATTCGGATCAAATAGTCTGAGGCGATATAACACGGCACCATTCGGACCAAAGGCTACCCACCGCAGGCGTCAAACAAATTACAGGGAGCAGCAACAGACCTCAGCTGGCGCCATCGATCCAAAATGGCGCATTCCAACTCTTCGCTTTGGCGGTCGGGCGGCACGAAACGAAACTCCGACACCAAAGCTGCCGTGTGCGTCGCCTCTTCGAAATCGCCCAGTTCCGCTGAAAAAAAAAAACCACCGATTCTCTTCACATTTGTATTTGCTATGAAGATTCAAGTGCAGAAATGCGTGGATAATATATGCGGGGGTTGACACGAACGCACGCACGCACGCGCGCACACGCCCGCACACACACACACACACACACACACACACACACACACACACACACACACACACACATAAACACGCACGCACGCACACACGCATAAACACGCACGTACGCACGCACACAACAGTCACTCACTGATCACATCCCACACGCATCCACAAACACTGACGCGGAGGCACACACGAACGCACGCACGCACTCACACTGCATGCTATATGCGCCCAGATCCACTGCGAATTCTTGCGGACAGGGGAGCTTGCCCGTCTGAACGTCCTGCTTGATCTGCAGGAAAAACTGGTACCTGAATTCTCGAATTTTCATTTTAATTGTAAAATGAAAAAAGAACGAACTTTGTGAATTCCTCCTTGAGATTGTTGGGCTCGGACGAAAAGAATTTCACCCGGAAGTGAAACGTGTACGGCGGTCCGACTGCAAAGATAAATGCTTTTCTTAATTCAAGCAATAAAATATATGTATAAACGAAATGCAGCATTCAATATATAAATGTACTGGTTGTGCAATCGGTACAAAATAAAAATTCTCAGTACGACACATAGTTTCATGTTTTCTATAGCCTTTCTCAAAGTGCTCTACAATAAACACCTCTCGTTTTAAAATAAATCGAAAAAAATAATAAAATCAAAATAATAATATACAGTTCATACTAATATACAAATTGATGTTCAAAGGACCCACTTGCAACTTGTTTTCTAATCTTCTTCGTCGGGTCAAGCCAGTGCTAAAATGCACAAGAAATTCCCGAATTAATCAAATCACATGAACAGTGTACAATACGCATATCATGTCTTTCCCTTTTTTCATATCCTATACACCCCCTTCCAGCTAGCATTCCATAAGCCATTAGCCATGCCTAGCCAACCCACCCCTGTGCCATATATCAAATCGCGTTGTGTACCATGCGCAAATAAGCAGCCACCATGTACGCAATGGGAGTGCGTGCGTTCACGTACGTGCGTCACAGCGTGACCCCAGGTAAGCCGGGCCACATCTGTCACCCCCTCTAATGATTCATGGCTGTCATATAAAACTGAGACAGCCCCCCCCCCCCTGGTAACGACGGGAGGGCATGTTTGCACTTGGGGGGGCGCTAGGGTCGGCAGGGGGGGGGGCAATAAAATGACAGTGAACGACATCGATAACGGTCATTCCCCCCCCCCGAATGCGAATTCTATAGTTTGAGAAATCACAATTGGGGGACAGAAGGCAAGGCTGGGCAGATTCGCAACAAATGTTGACCATACAGGCACAAAACTTTAAAATGAAATCGATAATGATCGTGCCTTGACGTGGTAGGTGTCCATGAACTGTAGGCCGAAGTACTCAGGCTCAGCGATGTCCAGTTGACTGAGCACCTGCTCGATCAATGTGGAGCCCAGGTCGCCTTTCTAAACGAACAGTTTCGTTTTACCAAACGGTATAATCAGTTGTTTGCTGCATCCTGCTCTGAACAACCCCTTGCATGTTCCCCGCATCAAAAAACCCAGTTGGTTCCCATTTCCAATCTAGGTGAAAGGTGGCCTGGAGTCGACTGCCATCTGTTGCCCCCTGTGTGTCTGTCCAGATCAACGACATCTGTGACTTGCGGCGTCTCGCGTTTGACTAGCAATTAGACGAGGCATTGCGCCCCACTGCAGCCCTTTGGCCGCTCAGTCTGCCTTGTGCTGCCCCCTTGCCCTTTCTCGGTTTCCGCTGGGTGGGCATAATTGCTCTGTGTGCCTGCTGGTCCACACACATCCTGCCTGCCTTGGTGGAGTGGCAGGCATACACCAAGCCAACGAGACACACACACACACACACACACACACTGCCTACCCATACAAGATCCCAGTCCCTCACCCCACTACTACTGGACACAGCAAGGCCCTCTTGAAGCCAACCGCAGCACGCCAGTGTCAACAAGAGCGCCCTGTCTGTTGTATGTGCGTCCCTCGTCAACCCGCCTGCACAAACATAGCAAGGGCGGGAGGACTGCACCGGGGCTAGCTGGACACAATTCCACCGTCTCGACGCTCTCTAGGACAGTGTAAATTCAACCCAAGTAGGGCGAAAGGGTGAAAGGCACACCGCCCAAGCCCAATCCGATCGGACACGACGACAATGCAAGAGGTCACAGGCGCGCTGAGCAATTCCCTTTTTCCTCCCGCCTTTGACGGAGGGAAAAGGGAGACACGTGCCGAGAATGGCGCACAACAAACGACACAATAGGCCACACGGCACAGAGCCCCATGGCATAGCTGACACGATGTCGACTTGTGACCCACGTGGCCCCTGCCATGTGAACATCTGGGCAGCTCACGTTGAAGCCATGACGCAACTTTCAATGTGTAAATGATTCAGAGATGGTATACTAGTTTTTTTTTCTTTGGAGAGCAGATAGACACTCAAAACTCAAAGGCACCCTCCTACAGTGAGGTTAAGAGGTACCTGCTGATTACGTCAGACATAAAACGCTACACAATTGTAGCTAGACTGCCAGACATTGAAGTATGGTGTAGCTGACTGCTGCCCCGAGCTTTGCTGACCAACACTGTATTACCAATTCATTTGGTTATTTGTGCCTACTGAATAGTGTTGAAATGCATAGTGTTGAATAGTCTCTCCACTCACCCTGACAATGACGGTCATGTCTGTGCTGTCGAGTAGCAGGATCTTGCAGAGAAGGTGCTTGCGATGGTCCACGCTGCCGGCGCCTCCGTCAGTCGAAGTCATCTTAACCAACATTTTCTTCATGCCTTTCCATATGGGTCTGTCTAGTCGTCTAGTAGTATGCTTGTATGGCTAGCGTCGCTTGCTTGCGACACAGCACGCCAACGCTGCTACACCCTGCGTCTGTGTTATCGGAATTAGGGAAAAGCCAGTTTGTAGGCGGCGGGTGGGGGTGGACGGCTTCTTGTATTGCTTCTTTACGGCGAGTAGCCAGCCCCAAGAATACCGAGTCTTGAGCCGTTGCTGACGACGCTTCCGACGACCACTGTCTTCGGTTCTGCAGGCCCACGACCATTTCACGGGTCCGCTGACGCCAAATATATCTTGGTGCTCGCTGGCACAATAGTCGTTGCTAGTGCTAGCGCGTCGTTATCAGGCAGGCTTGCTTGTTCGCCGAGACACATACGAACGCGGGGCATGCATGCGGCAGCGTGTATGCAAGGCCCGTGGGAGGCGAGAGCTCGCTCAGAAGGGAGGGCGCGGCGCCGCGAGAGTACAATAGCGCTCCGCGCAGGGACACATGCACAGACGGGCAGGGTTGCATAAAAAAAAAAATTTCAAGTTTTTTTTTTTAAATTAAAAAAAAAAATTTTTTTTAAAAAAAAAAAATTTTTTTTTTAAATTGACTTAGGAGCCATCATTGGTGCCAAATACCTGTACTATAAGATACTTTTAGCCTATTAGAGTGTCAAACACAAGTACTAGTGCTTCCCTAAAGCCTTTAGAAGCATATTTAGCATCGTTCTAGTCAAATGGTGACAAAGCCGCTGCCTCTAAATGGTCGTGTACGGTATCGCACTATGTTGGGAACCAGTTGGGAACCCCAAAAAGAGCTTAGTTTTGGTGCTAATAAGCAAGTTTATGCATGAATAACACCTAATTGTACCATCTAAACACCATTTAAACGCCTTTTTGCCACTCAAAAGCTAAATTTTACCCAAAAACACAAATTTTTTTTTTTTAATTTAAAAAAAAAATCCAACTTTTTTTTTTAAAAAAAAAAATTTTTTTTTTTAATAAAAAAACTTTTTTTTTTAAATTGTGCAACCCTG
>JASAMY010002001.1:0-44932 GCA_030248085.1 Paralinhomoeus sp. GSCO2_6
GGGAAATCATTGTAGTCTGGAGATGTCACAACAGGGGGACGCGACATTGGCGCCATTGGCAGGTGGCGCGGGCGCCGGTAGACTGAGGCAGCCAAAGTGCTGCAGTTGTGGCCAGTTTGTGGCAGTGGATGCACTCATCGGGCGCATGACCGATGGCTGCCAGAGCGTGTTCTGCGATCCTTGCGTCCAGAGGCACCCGGTCCCCGCCACTCCCTTGTGTCGTCCGTGTCGAGGTGATGGCGCCCTACAGCTCCAGTCGAGCGAGGAGGTCGCCGAGGCGTATGCGCGGCAGCTGCATGAGGCGCCGGCCGTGTATGAGCCCTTGCGAGAGGCTGTTGGTGGATTGACCGACCAGTTTGGCACACTGATACGCGAGCAGGACGATCTGCAGCGCGACATGCAGCGTGACAAGGGTGCGCTCTTCTCACTCCTCAAGCAAATGTCACAGCGGCTTGAGTTGAGCAGGGGCAGTCGCGCCAGCTCACTGGCGTGAGTAGGCAGGCGTCACCACAACAATCGCTCGACGACGGCGACGGTGGCAGCAGGGATGGTGGAGGCGGCGAACTTTACGACCAGCGTCGGCAGCAGAGTGAGGGCGGCGCGTCATATCCGGGTCAGCAGAACAGTGAGAGGGCCGCGGGCGCCGAGGAGGGGATGGACACCAAGAGCCGCCGACAGCAGCAAGAGGCGGGCGGCGATGGACGCAGGCTGGACGATGGGAGACGGAGCTGCGTGCCGTCAGAGAGAGAGTGTAGGGAGGCGTGGGAGCGAGAGAGAGCGCGTGAGGAGAGGCGCAGGGCGCTCGTTGACCGCCCGGTGCTGTCGTCGGAGCAGGAGGTGTACAGAAGGGCGGCAGACGCCGACAGAGGCAGCCGTCACTGCAAGACAGACGCCGACAGAGGCAGCCGTTACCACAAGGCAGACGCCAACAGAGGCAGCCATCGCAGTGAGACAGGTGCGGCAGACGCCAACAGAGGCAGCCGTTACCGCGAGGCAGACGCCGACGGAGGCAGCCGTCACAGCTGGGGAGGTGTGGCAGACCCCGACAGAGTCAGCCGACACCGCAACGCAGACGCCGACAGAGGCAGCCATCACAGCTGGAGAGGTGTGGCAGACGCCGACAGAGGCAGCCGACACCGCGCGGCAGACGCCGACAGAGGCAGCCATCATCGCGGGGCAGATGCCGACAGAGGCAGCTACCGCAATGCGCATGGATACAGTAGCGAGTTTGAGCAGGAGAGAGAGCTATGTGGAAGGCGGCATCAGTTTCGTTCTGACCAACATGACCAGATGCAGGGGCAGGCGCACAGGGCGCCATCGCCAGGTGGTTGGCGGCAGTATGCCGACGTTGGCAGATTCTTTGGGGATGGCCGCAGCAACGACATGACTGTCGAGGTGTTTCTACACCGATTCAGACGCCGCATGCAGGTTGAGTGCGTCCCGTACGAGCAGTGGGCTGGCATCCTAGAGAGTTGGCTTGGTGGAGAAGCCGAGCAGGCCATTGTCCAGTACCAGGCGCAGAGTGGCGTCGACCAGTTGTCCTTTCGAGAGATTGAGGACAAGCTGAAAAGGCTGTATGGCCCAAGCAAGAACTCGACCTTGGCCTACTACAAGTTGGCAGAGGTGAAGTGGGATGGCAGGCCCGTCGAGTCGTTGGTGGCCGACATTAGGCACCTGGTGATGCGAGCGTACCCGGACATGACGGCCGAACAGTGGAAGGAGGAGACCAAGCGGTCTCTCATTCATGTGGTCCCTGAGCGGTATCAGTGGATCATGCTCTCGAATGACTCCAAGGACCTGGAGGATGTGGTAGGCGTGCTGCGGCAAGCCGTTGAGCTCAGCGAGACGTCGAGGGCTGCCAGCCAGCAGAAGGCACTGGCAAGCCAACCAGCTTCTGGCTACCAGCCAGCGCCACAGCAACAGTTGGCGATCACAAGCGGGCCGGCGCAGAACAGGTCTGGACCGGCACAGGGCGGCCCGCCCACGTGCTTCCGGTGCCAGCAGTCTGGCCATCTTGCTAGAGACTGTCCGTTAGTCTCTCAGCAGCCATTTCGTGGTCAGGGGCGAGGTGGTAGCAACAACAGCTGGCGTGGACGACTGACGGCCCACACAGTGGCGTTGAAAAATGGGCCGCTATACTATGAGCCGCAGGAGCCAGTTGTTGAAGAGCCAGAAGAGGCAGAGCAGCCACGACAGAACGAGTCGGTGGCGGGTGCGGGGATGCAGCAAGCGCCACAGGTTGAGGAGAGTCAGGAGCAGCAGACGTCTGGCTGGGACGAGTATGTCGACAGGTCGCAGGGGCGAGCCTGTGTGGGAGTCGTTGAGAGTGCGGTGAGCGTTGAGAAGCCGAGGAGCTTGAAGGAGGGGCCATCGACCCTGGTGGGAGGGCCCGCCGCTCCAGCGGTCGAAGTGGTGATTGACAGCAGGGAGAAGTTGCGCGTATTGGTGGACACTGGCGCGGGTCCATCAATCATCATTGACAAGTCCATGTTGAAACGCCTGTTTGGGCACTACACGGCAGGCCACTTCGACAAGCACTTGACGAAGCTCCGGGGAGCGAGCGTGACGCAGTGTAATGTCGCGACTAATGTCGCAACATGTCGGTGCTTAAGACTAAGTCCCACTCCTAGCTGGCGCGGAAATGGTTAGTCGACAGAATGGTTTCGCGCTACTGTGGCCTTAAGCACGCAAGACGATCGATACGCACAGTGATTGGTCGCATCGAGGTCGACTGACCAATGTCCAGCGAGGGTGTCGCGCGCGTGTCGATTTCGCCAATTTTCATAGGACGCTCGTGTGCTTAAGCGTGTGCTTCGCCCGTGAATCCGCCAGGCGTCGCTTCTCCCCAACGTATCCCCTGTAGAAGCGTCGTCACTTTTGTCGATTCCGTGTCCTAAGTGTGGTAGTCGGCCAAAAGTCCCTGGGCGCGCTCGGATTCAGGGCTTGGGTTGAGCGACCGCCTTCCCCCCCCCCTCCTTGAGCCCCAGGTAGTGAAGTGTGCGCGCCTGACTTTTGTTGATTCCTCTTCCCCAGCGTCGTAGTGAGTCGGAAAGTCCCTGGGCGAGCTCGGATCCAGGCTGGGATAGCGAGCATTCCTTTCCCCCCTCCTTGAGCCCCCAGGTAGTGAGGTAGTGCGTGTGCGTGAGCGTGAGCGCGTGTAGGTAGGAGCGCCCTATTTTCTTTTGCGCGTGACCCGGCGCCAGAAGAAGGTGAGTTTCCCCCTCAAGAGGAGGTTGCGGGCTGCGGCAGGGCAAGAGCGCGTGGTGCAGCGACATCGAGGGCGACAGCAGCGAGGGCAGGCGAGCGTGGAGTGTGGCGTGCACACAGCTTTGTGAGAGTGTTTGAGCTTGGCCTTCAGAACCTTCAGTCTCGGCGTGTGTTGTGGAAGTCTGTCTGTCTGCCTGCGTGGTCATCTGGGTCGATCGAAGTTCGTCTCTCAGCAGCTGCGGACGCTAGCCCTTGTGGTCACATTCACCAGTGCCCAGAGTGCGTCAACTTCGCGTCCAGTAACACTTATTAGGCAAGGCGAAACTTTCCCTTCATCCAGTAGACAGGTGCCTGAGTCGACAGGTGTTGACGCGCCTTGCTGAGCAGAGCAGACAGGCAGGAATAATCACCACTCCTCTCAGAGAAGAGTGTGGGATTTCAGCATCACTGTCAGTGTCGCAGGACGAGTGTCAGCAAGGGTGCCCTAGTGAAAGAGGGGCCCTTGGCGGTTTGACATTACACATTTCAATGTTACAGAGGTGTACCTCAGAGAAGCCTTCTAATGTACAACGCATCAAAATGAACCAGTTCTGAGTAAGCTGTGGTCTGCTAGTTCCAGCTGCTTTTCTGAGGTGTAGGCGCTTTATCAGTGTATGATCCATTTCAATGTTACAGAGGTGTACCTCAGAAAAGCCTTCTAATGTACAACGCATCAAAATGAACCAGTTCTGAGTAAGCTGTGGTCTGCTAGTTCCAGCTGCTTTTCTGAGGTGTAGGCGCTTTATCAGTGTATGATCCATTTCAATGTTACAGAGGTGTACCTCAGAAAAGCCTTCTAATGTACAACGCATCAAAATGAACCAGTTCTGAGTAAGCTGTGGTCTGCTAGTTCCAGCTGCTTTTCTGAGGTGTAGGCGCTTTATCAGTGTATGATCCATTTCAATGTTACAGAGGTGTACCTCAGAAAAGCCTTCTAATGTACAACGCATCAAAATGAACCAGTTCTGAGTAAGCTGTGGTCTGCTAGTTCCAGCTGCTTTTCTGAGGTGTAGGCGCTTTATCAGTGTATGATCCATTTCAATGTTACAGAGGTGTACCTCAGAAAAGCCTTCTAATGTACAACGCATCAAAATGAACCAGTTCTGAGTAAGCTGTGGTCTGCTAGTTCCAGCTGCTTTTCTGAGGTGTAGGCGCTTTATCATTGTATGATGCATTTCAATGTTACAGAGGTGTACCTCAGAAAAGCCTTCTAATGTACAACGCATCAAAATGAACCAGTTCTGAGTAAGCTGTGGTCTGCTAGTTCCAGCTGCTTTTCTGAGGTGTAGACACTTTATCAGTGTATGATCCATTTCAATGTTACAGAGGTGTTCCTCAGAAAAGTTTTTTAATGTACAACACATCAAAATGAACCAGTTCTGAGTAAGCTGTGGTCTGCTAGTTCCAGCTGCTTTTCTGAGGTGTAGGCGCTTTATCAGTGTATGATCCATTTCAATGTTACAGAGGTGTACCTCAGAAAAGCCTTCTAATGTACAACGCATCAAAATGAACCAGTTCTGAGTAAGCTGTGGTCTGCTAGTTCTTCTTTTCTTGCTAGCTTTTCTGAGGTGTAGGCGCTTTATCAGTGTATGATGCATTTCAATGTTATAGAGGTGTACCTCAGAAAAGCCTTCTAATGTACAACGCATCAAAATGAACCAGTTCTGAGTAAGCTGTGGTCTGCTAGTTCCAGCTGCTTTTCTGAGGTGTAGGCGCTTTATCAGTGTATGATGCATTTCAATGTTACAGAGGTGTACCTCAGAAAAGCCTTCTAATGTACAATGCATCAAAATGAACCAGTTCTGAGTAAGCTGTGGTCTACTAGTTCCAGCTGCTTTTCTGAGGTGTAGGCGCTTTATCATTGTATGATGCATTTCAATGTTACAGAGGCGTACCTCAGAAAAGCCTTCTAATGTACAACGCATCAAAATGAACCAGTTCTGAGTAAGCTGTGGTCTGCTAGTTCCAGCTGCTTTTCTGAGGTGTAGACGCTTTATCAGTGTATGATGCATTTCAATGTTATAGAGGTGTACCTCAGAAAAGCCTTCTAATGTACAACGCATCAAAATGAACCATTTCTTAGTAAGCTGTGGTCTGCTAGTTCCAGCTGCTTTTCTGAGGTGTAGGCGCTTTATCAGTGTATGATGCATTTCAATGTTACAGAGGTGTTCCTCAGAAAAGCCTTTAAAAAGAACGCATCAAAATGAACCAGTTCTGAGTAAGCTCTGAGTAAACTTTCACCATTAGAGCGAATCTCTCCGATGAGCGGTTGAAGCGACTATAGGTGACAAAGTTTTGGCCAAAAAATCGGGCAAAATCGGCCATAACTCAAGATTGGAATCGACTAGGAGCAAATGCATTGGAGGTCGAAATTGCCATCACAGACTGCGCATCCATGCCAAGTTTCAGCCCAATCGCCAGCGGCGTTCGGGAGCGGCGGTCCAAAAAAGTGGCAGAGAACAAGAAAAAAAAAACCCGCGTTTCCACAACATTTTCGGAGGTATCGCCCCCTTGCAGCAAAACAAGGAAACGCGTTATCGCGCGTTCGACGCCCCAGAAGAAGGCGGTTTATTTGAGCCATAACGCGCTGAAATCCGTTCAGGCAATCAAAAGTTATAGGCGATCGAAAATTCAAAAACCCGCATTGAGAAGTCGTCACATATTAGGGTTGTACGCTGACGCGTACACCCTAATTTCCTGGTTCCAGCTGCTTTTCTGAGGTCTAGGCACTTTATTAGTGCATGATCCATTTCAATGTTACAGAGGTGTACCTCACAAAAGCCAATGCAACAAAATGAACCAGTTCTGAGTAAGCTGTGGTCTGCTAGTTTCTGCTGCTTTTCTGAGGTGTAGGCGCTTTATCAGTGTATGATCCTTTCCAATGTTGCAGAGGTATACATACCTCAGAAAAGCCTTTAAAATTGAATGTGTCAAAATGAACCAGTTCTGAGTAAGCTGTGGTCTGCTAGTTTCTGCTGCTTTTCTGAGGTGTAGGTGCTTTATCAGTGTATGATCCATTTCAATGTTACAGAGGTGTACCTCAGAAAAGCCTTTAAAATAGAATGCATCAAAATGAACCAGTTGTCACATTGTGGTCACATTCACCAGTGCCCAGAGTGCGTCAACTTCGCGTCCAGTAACACTTATTAGGCAAGGCGAAACTTTCCCTTCATCCAGTAGACAGGTGCCTGAGTCGACAGGTGTTGACGCGCCTTGCTGAGCAGAGCAGACAGGCAGGAATAATCACCACTCCTCTCAGAGAAGAGTGTGGGATTTCAGCATCACTGTCAGTATCGCAGGACGAGTGTCAGCAAGGGTGCCCTAGTGAAAGAGGGGCCCTTGGCGGTTTGACATTACACATTTCAATGTTACAGAGGTGTACCTCAGAGAAGCCTTCTAATGTACAACGCATCAAAATGAACCAGTTCTGAGTAAGCTGTGGTCTGCTAGTTCCAGCTGCTTTTCTGAGGTGTAGGCGCTTTATCAGTGTATGATCCATTTCAATGTTACAGAGGTGTACCTCAGAAAAGCCTTCTAATGTACAACGCATCAAAATGAACCAGTTCTGAGTAAGCTGTGGTCTGCTAGTTCCAGCTGCTTTTCTGAGGTGTAGGCGCTTTATCAGTGTATGATCCATTTCAATGTTACAGAGGTGTACCTCAGAAAAGCCTTCTAATGTACAACGCATCAAAATGAACCAGTTCTGAGTAAGCTGTGGTCTGCTAGTTCCAGCTGCTTTTCTGAGGTGTAGGCGCTTTATCAGTGTATGATCCATTTCAATGTTACAGAGGTGTACCTCAGAAAAGCCTTCTAATGTACAACGCATCAAAATGAACCAGTTCTGAGTAAGCTGTGGTCTGCTAGTTCCAGCTGCTTTTCTGAGGTGTAGGCGCTTTATCAGTGTATGATCCATTTCAATGTTACAGAGGTGTACCTCAGAAAAGCCTTCTAATGTACAACGCATCAAAATGAACCAGTTCTGAGTAAGCTGTGGTCTGCTAGTTCCAGCTGCTTTTCTGAGGTGTAGGCGCTTTATCATTGTATGATGCATTTCAATGTTACAGAGGTGTACCTCAGAAAAGCCTTCTAATGTACAACGCATCAAAATGGACCAGTTCTGAGTAAGCTGTGGTCTGCTAGTTCCAGCTGCTTTTCTGAGGTGTAGACGCTTTATCAGTGTATGATCCATTTCAATGTTACAGAGGTGTTCCTCAGAAAAGTTTTTTAATGTACAACACATCAAAATGAACCAGTTCTGAGTAAGCTGTGGTCTGCTAGTTCCAGCTGCTTTTCTGAGGTGTAGGCGCTTTATCAGTGTATGATCCATTTCAATGTTACAGAGGTGTACCTCAGAAAAGCCTTCTAATGTACAACGCATCAAAATGAACCAGTTCTGAGTAAGCTGTGGTCTGCTAGTTCTTCTTTTCTTGCTAGCTTTTCTGAGGTGTAGGCGCTTTATCAGTGTATGATGCATTTCAATGTTATAGAGGTGTACCTCAGAAAAGCCTTCTAATGTACAACGCATCAAAATGAACCAGTTCTGAGTAAGCTGTGGTCTGCTAGTTCCAGCTGCTTTTCTGAGGTGTAGGCGCTTTATCAGTGTATGATGCATTTCAATGTTACAGAGGTGTACCTCAGAAAAGCCTTCTAATGTACAACGCATCAAAATGAACCAGTTCTGAGTAAGCTGTGGTCTGCTAGTTCCAGCTGCTTTTCTGAGGTGTAGGCGCTTTATCATTGTATGATGCATTTCAATGTTACAGAGGCGTACCTCAGAAAAGCCTTCTAATGTACAACGCATCAAAATGAACCAGTTCTGAGTAAGCTGTGGTCTGCTAGTTCCAGCTGCTTTTCTGAGGTGTAGACGCTTTATCAGTGTATGATGCATTTCAATGTTATAGAGGTGTACCTCAGAAAAGCCTTCTAATGTACAACGCATCAAAATGAACCATTTCTTAGTAAGCTGTGGTCTGCTAGTTCCAGCTGCTTTTCTGAGGTGTAGGCGCTTTATCAGTGTATGATGCATTTCAATGTTACAGAGGTGTTCCTCAGAAAAGCCTTTAAAAAGAACGCATCAAAATGAACCAGTTCTGAGTAAGCTCTGAGTAAACTTTCACCATTAGAGCGAATCTCTCCGATGAGCGGTTGAAGCGACTATAGGTGACAAAGTTTTGGCCAAAAAAACGGCTATGTCCAAAAAATCGGGCAAAATCGGCCATAACTCAAGATTGGAATCGACTAGGAGCAAATGCATTGGAGGTCGAAATTGCCATCACAGACTGCGCATCCATGCCAAGTTTCAGCCCAATCGCCAGCGGCGTTCGGGAGCGGCGGTCCAAAAAAGTGGCAGAGAACAAGAAAAAAAAAAAAACCCGCGTTTCCACAACATTTTCGGAGGTATCGCCCCCTTGCAGCAAAACAAGGAAACGCGTTATCGCGCGTTCGACGCCCCAGAAGAAGGCGGTTTATTTGAGCCATAACGCGCTGAAATCCGTTCAGGCAATCAAAAGTTATAGGCGATCGAAAATTCAAAAACCCGCATTGAGAAGTCGTCACATATTAGGGTTGTACGCTGACGCGTACACCCTGATTTCCTGGTTCCAGCTGCTTTTCTGAGGTCTAGGCACTTTATTAGTGCATGATCCATTTCAATGTTACAGAGGTGTACCTCACAAAAGCCAATGCAACAAAATGAACCAGTTCTGAGTAAGCTGTGGTCTGCTAGTTTCTGCTGCTTTTCTGAGGTGTAGGCGCTTTATCAGTGTATGATCCTTTCCAATGTTGCAGAGGTATACATACCTCAGAAAAGCCTTTAAAATTAAATGTGTCAAAATGAACCAGTTCTGAGTAAGCTGTGGTCTGCTAGTTTCTGCTGCTTTTCTGAGGTGTAGGTGCTTTATCAGTGTATGATCCATTTCAATGTTACAGAGGTGTACCTCAGAAAAGCCTTTAAAATAGAATGCATCAAAATGAACCAGTTCTGAGTAAGCTGTGGTCTGCTAGTTCCAGCTGCTTTTCTGAGGTCTAGGCGCTTTATCAGTGTATGATCCATTTCAATGTTACAGAGGTGTATCTCAGAAAAGCCTTCTAATGTACAACGCATCAAAATGAACCAGTTCTGAGTAAGCTGTGGTCTGCTAGTTCCAGCTGCTTTTCTGAGGTCTAGGCACTTTATTAGTGCATGATCCATTTCAATGTTACAGAGGTGTACCTCAGAAAAGCCTTTAAAATAGAATGCATCAAAATGAACCAGTTCTGAGTAAGCTGTGGTCTGCTAGTTCCAGCTGCTTTTCTGAGGTCTAGGTGCTTTATCAGTGTATGATCCATTTCAATGTTACAGAGGTGTACCTCAGAAAAGCCTTCTAATGTACAACGCATCAAAATGAACCAGTTCTGAGTAAGCTGTGGTCTGCTAGTTCCAGCTGCTTTTCTGAGGTCTAGGCGCTTTATCAGTGTATGATCCATTTCAATGTTACAGAGGTGTGCCTCAGAGAAGCCTTCTAATGTACAACGCATCAAAATGAACCAGTTCTGAGTAAGCTGTGGTCTGCTAGTTCCAGCTGCTTTTCTGAGGTCTAGGTGCTTTATCAGTGTATGATCCATTTCAATGTTACAGAGGTGTACCTCAGAAAAGCCTTTAAAATAGAATGCATCAAAATGAACCAGTTCTGAGTAAGCTGTGGTCTGCTAGTTCCAGTTCCAGCTGCTTTTCTGAGGTCTAGGCGCTTTATCAGTGTATGATCCATTTCAATGTTACAGAGGTGTATCTCAGAAAAGCCTTCTAATGTACAACGCATCAAAATGAACCAGTTCTGAGTAAGCTGTGGTCTGCTAGTTCCAGCTGCTTTTCTGAGGTCTAGGCACTTTATTAGTGCATGATCCATTTCGATGTTACAGAGGTGTACCTCAGAAAAGCCTTTAAAATAGAATGCATCGAAATGAACCAGTTCTGAGTAAGCTGTGGTCTGCTAGTTACAGCTGCTTTTCTGAGGTCTAGGTGCTTTATCAGTGTATGATCCATTTCAATGTTACAGAGGTGTACCTCAGAAAAGCCTTTAAAATAGAATGCATCAAAATGAACCAGTTCTGAGTAAGCTGTGGTCTGCTAGTTCCAGCTGCTTTTCTGAGGTCTAGGCGCTTTATCAGTGTATGATCCATTTCAATGTTACAGAGGTGTACCTCAGAAAAGCCTTTGAAATAAAATGCATCAAAATGAACCAGTTCTGAGTAAGCTGTGGTCTGCTAGTTTCTGCTGCTTTTCTGAGGTGTAGGTGATGTAACTGTAGTTTAAACAGCTAACGGCCGACTATTTCTCTACTAACGCGCAGAGTAATATAACAGTCGAATTCACTCGAATCATTCTGGTCACGTGTGTCGGACACACCACTGCCTCCCAGGCTTGAGCTTCTGCAGGCAGGAGGATTCAAGCCTTGCTCGGCGAGTAGCGGTTTGGCGGCCGGCGGGTGCGCTTCGGGCGCGTCGGTGGCAGCGCGGGCGCGGTGGGCAGAGCTGTGGCTTGCGTCGGCGGGGCCGCGGCTGCGACCGGCGCTGGTGGCTGGAGGAAGTCTTCCTGCGGCTCGACGAAGCGCTTCATCTTCCGAGCGTTCCACCGGCTCTTGTCCTCCAGCTCGTACGTGTAGTTTCCCAGCACGCGGGTGACACGCTTCGGAGCCGACCACGGCGACTGTCCTTTGAGAACTTGTGGTCGCCGCGTCATGACCTTGTCGCCCAGCTTGTACGGACCGCGGCACCGGATGGCAGTCGTCGCTGGCGGAGTGTACCTCAGAAAAGCCTTTAAAATTGAATGCATCAAAATGAACCAGTTCTGAGTAAGCTGTTGTCTGCTAGTTTCTGCTGCTTTTCTGAGGTGTAGGACCTCAGAAAAAATGCATCAAAATGAACCAGTTTTGAGTAAGCTGTGGTCTGCTAGTTTCTGCTGCTTTTCTGAGGTGTAGGTGCTTTAATCAGTTTGTGATCCATTTCAATGTTACAGAGGTGTACCTCACAAAAGCCAATGCAACAAAATGAACCAGTTCTGAGTAAGCTGTGGTCTGCTAGTTTCTGCTGCTTTTCTGAGGTGTAGGTGCTTTATCAGTGTATGATCCATTTCAATGTTACAGAGGTGCACCTCACAAAAGCCAATGCAACAAAATGAACCAGTTCTGAGTAAGCTGTGGTCTGCTAGTTTCTGCTGCTTTTCTGAGGTGTAGGCGCTTTATCAGTGTAGGATCCATTTCAATGTTACAGAGGTATACCTCAGAAAAGCCTTTAAAATAGAATGCATCAAAATGAACCAGTTCTGAGTAAGCTGTGGTCTGCTAGTTTCTGCTGCTTTTCTGAGGTGTAGGCGCTTTATCAGTGTATGATCCTTTCCAATGTTACAGAGGTATACATACCTCAGAAAAGCCTTTAAAATTGAATGCGTCAAAATGAACCAGTTCTGAGAAAGCTGTTGTCTGCTAGTTTCTGCTGCTTTTCTGAGGTGTAGGCGCTTTATCAGTGTATGATCCATTTCAATGTTACAGAGGTGTACCTCAGAAAAGCCTTCTAATGTACAACGCATCAAAATGAACCAGTTCTGAGTAAGCTGTGGTCTGCTAGTTCCAGCTGCTTTTCTGAGGTCTAGGCGCTTTATCAGTGTATGATCCATTTCAATGTTACAGAGGTGTGCCTCAGAGAAGCCTTCTAATGTACAACGCATCAAAATGAACCAGTTCTGAGTAAGCTGTGGTCTGCTAGTTCCAGCTGCTTTTCTGAGGTCTAGGTGCTTTATCAGTGTATGATCCATTTCAATGTTACAGAGGTGTACCTCAGAAAAGCCTTTAAAATAGAATGCATCAAAATGAACCAGTTCTGAGTAAGCTGTGGTCTGCTAGTTCCAGCTGCTTTTCTGAGGTCTAGGCGCTTTATCAGTGTATGATCCATTTCAATGTTACAGAGGTGTATCTCAGAAAAGCCTTCTAATGTACAACGCATCAAAATGAACCAGTTCTGAGTAAGCTGTGGTCTGCTAGTTCCAGCTGCTTTTCTGAGGTCTAGGCACTTTCTTAGTGCATGATCCATTTCGATGTTACAGAGGTGTACCTCAGAAAAGCCTTTAAAATAGAATGCATCGAAATGAACCAGTTCTGAGTAAGCTGTGGTCTGCTAGTTACAGCTGCTTTTCTGAGGTCTAGGTGCTTTATCAGTGTATGATCCATTTCAATGTTACAGAGGTGTACCTCAGAAAAGCCTTTAAAATAGAATGCATCAAAATGAACCAGTTCTGAGTAAGCTGTGGTCTGCTAGTTTCTGCTGCTTTTCTGAGGTGTAGGTGATGTAACTGTAGTTTAAACAGCTAACGGCCGACTATTTCTCTACTAACGCGCAGAGTAATATAACAGTCGAATTCACTCGAATCATTCTGGTCACGTGTGTCGGACACACCACTGCCTCCCAGGCTTGAGCTTCTGCAGGCAGGAGGATTCAAGCCTTGCTCGGCGAGTAGCGGTTTGGCCGCCGGCGGGTGCGCTTCGGGCGCGTCGGTGGCAGCGCGGGCGCGGTGGGCAGAGCTGTGGCTTGCGTCGGCGGGGCCGCGGCTGCGACCGGCGCTGGTGGCTGGGGGGTCTACTATAAAACTAAAAATAAGAATAAGGAATAGAAATAGGAAACAAAAATAAAAATAGGAATTGGTTTTTTTCGGTACTATAAAATATTCGGTCGGATTTTTGTTTTGAAACAAAAATAGGAATCAAACTAGCAATTGTCGACAGACTTGTCGAAATTGTCGGAAAGCATTTATGTGGAAAATTCCGCCAATCCAAAGCAGTCTGTTGAGGTCTCAGAAACTGTGTTGGCTGTTGAACAAGATTTTAAACAAAAAGGAACTGCTGAGTAGCGAAAACGCGGAAATTGTCGAATTCGGCATGGTGACGAGCGAATGAGAAGATTCATGAAGGGATGGTGTCGCTCTTCCCACTATTCCGACCTGCACGACAACAGACGACGACGACGACGACCAGCAACAACCCAACCCGGCCTCACTGAAGGCGAAAATTGCCTGCACACATGCTGGCTGCTGGCTGTTCCGACAATCAGCTGTCAGAAGTGGACGAGCTCATCCGCCGGATCGTGTGCAAGGTGCTGTGCTGTCCGTTCTTCAGTGGCGGATCCAGGGAAGAGGGGAAGTTCCACCTCCCGAAATCGTCTGGGAAATCGCTTGTGGCGCCGTTCACTTTCGTTAATCGTCAAAAAATGAAAAAAAAGAATAGTTCAACCCTTCTGGAACCCACCCCCCTTCCGAAAAAATTCTGGACCCGTCACTGCCATTCTGCACTGCCCGTCACTGCACTGGCGGCAGGCAAGTAATTTGTCAGCTCTATCTTTACGTCGCTTCAAAATATTTGATCCACTTTAATTATTGTTACCGCAAAACCTGCGATGAGCCCCCCCCCTGGCGTCTGCCATTTCGGTGATCCTCTAGGAGGGGCGCTACCGTAAGTCAAAGGTGCCACCCCTCCCCCCGAAAATTGGCCCAGGGAAGGGGTAAATCGCCACATTTTTCGGATTCATCGTGACTCTCGCATACCTGTAACCGGGTCTGGAAGAGTGGGGGGGGGGGGGGTTGCCGTCACTTTTTGGGGGAGGGGGTGGCTGGAGCAAAAAGTGGGGGGTAGCTGGCCATTTTCCGAGTTATACTGGTACTTTTTGGTCAAAAATGGGTATAAATAGGGTCTAAACAGTGTTATTTAGCTGTTTTATGGTCATATAACACTGAAAAGCACTGAAATGCACCAACATTTACTCACTTTTATCGTTTTACACTGAGTGAAACTCCCTGGCAAATTTTGGGGGGGGGGGGGGTGGGGGGGAGTTGGGTGGGTGTTGGAAAAATAGTGCGGGGCCCCCAAACCCCCCCCCCCCCCCCTCCCCAGTTACAGGTATGGACTCTCGGGGTGGATTTTTGGGATCGAAACTTCACCAAAACCAGGAGGGTGGTCATAGCGAAATTCGGGGTAATGTCCTACAGTTCGGGTATAACCACGCCCCCCCCCACTTGCGTACGCTACTATTATCATGATTGGCTGTTTTACGGAAATTGAATTGCGTCAATAGGTTAGGCACTTTACAACTACTGCACGTCGACGTCGCGCATTTAGGCGCTGCAGAAAAGTGGAAGCAGCAACACTGCAGCGTCAGTTCGTGCGGGACACTCTCAGCGACAAAGTAGAGTCAAGCAGCTCAAAATGCAGACACTGACCATCCCGTCCTACTTGCTACATGATTAGCTACATATATAGGCTTGATAGCTACAGCGAAGAATGAAGAAATTATCTGCGCGCGTTGCGCGTGCGCTGTGCGCTGCTACTTCTGAATGCGATTTTTTGTTTTGGGTCAAACTGAAAAAGCTCTTGGCTTTCCGCACTGTAACAAGCCACGCACTGGGAAGCGTCCGTGTGCGCCTGTGTGTGCGTGTGTGTGGGTGCGCAGCTCGCGTTGGTTGCAACAATCGGAACACGCTCTCAAAATCGCCGATTTAGAGTCGCCGATTTAGAGAGGTTTCTATCGGTTTAAAGTGTCTTGCACTTCGCCCAGTGCTTACGTTATTGTTGTTGGAGCTTTTGCTGTTCCAATTCGTTAGTTCGGATGACCGAATCGGTCATTCTTAATTAATCTAACCACCTCTCTAGGTTCTTATTTTTTCAGGCCATATTCTAGGAATTCTTAATTTGCCATTCCTGTTTCCAAACTTTATAGTAACGGCCGTTTCGTTCAGCATACTCCTATTTTTGTTTTCCAATTCCTATTTGTGTTTTTATTTTCTATTATTTATAGTACCGAAATTGTAGGAATTCCTTATTCTTATTTTTGAAACGGGCATTCCTAGTTTTATAGTAGAGGCCCCTGGAGGAAGTCTTCCTGCGGCTCGACGAAGCGCTTCATCTTCCGAGCGTTCCACCGGCTCTTGTCCTCCAGCTCGTACGTGTAGTTTCCCAGCACGCGGGTGACACGCTTCGGAGCCGACCACGGCGACTGTCCTTTGAGAACTTGTGGTCGCCGCGTCATGACCTTGTCGCCCAGCTTGTACGGACCGCGGCACCGGATGGCAGTCGTCGCTGGCGGAGTGTACCTCAGAAAAGCCTTTAAAATTGAATGCATCAAAATGAACCAGTTCTGAGTAAGCTGTTGTCTGCTAGTTTCTGCTGCTTTTCTGAGGTGTAGGACCTCAGAAAAAATGCATCAAAATGAACCAGTTCTGAGTAAGCTGTGGTCTGCTAGTTTCTGCTGCTTTTCTGAGGTGTAGGTGCTTTAATCAGTTTGTGATCCATTTCAATGTTACAGAGGTGTACCTCACAAAAGCCAATGCAACAAAATGAACCAGTTCTGAGTAAGCTGTGGTCTGCTAGTTTCTGCTGCTTTTCTGAGGTGTAGGTGCTTTATCAGTGTATGATCCATTTCAATGTTACAGAGGTGCACCTCACAAAAGCCAATGCAACAAAATGAACCAGTTCTGAGTAAGCTGTGGTCTGCTAGTTTCTGCTGCTTTTCTGAGGTGTAGGCGCTTTATCAGTGTAGGATCCATTTCAATGTTACAGAGGTATACCTCAGAAAAGCCTTTAAAATAGAATGCATCAAAATGAACCAGTTCTGAGTAAGCTGTGGTCTGCTAGTTTCTGCTGCTTTTCTGAGGTGTAGGCGCTTTATCAGTGTATGATCCTTTCCAATGTTACAGAGGTATACATACCTCAGAAAAGCCTTTAAAATTGAATGCGTCAAAATGAACCAGTTCTGAGAAAGCTGTTGTCTGCTAGTTTCTGCTGCTTTTCTGAGGTGTAGGCGCTTTATCAGTGTATGATCCATTTGAATGTTACAGAGGTATACCTCAAAAAAGCCTTTAAAATAGAATGCGTCAAAATGAACCAGTTCTGAGTAAGCTGTGGTCTGCTAGTTTCTGCTGCTTTTCTGAGGTGTAGGTGCTTTATCAGTGTATGATCCATTTCAATGTTACAGAGGTATACCTCAAAAAAGCCTCAGAAAAGCCTTTGTATGCTAGTTTCTGCTGCTTTCTGAGGTGTAGGTGCTTTATCAGCGTATGATCCATTTCAATGTTACAGAGGTGTACCTCAGAAAAGCCTGAATGCATCAAAATGAACCAGTTCTGAGTAAGCTGTGGTCTGCTAGTTTCTGCTGCTTTTCTGAGGTGTAGGTGCTTTATCAGTGTAGAATCCATTTCAATGTTACAGAGGTGTACCTCAGAAAAGCCTGAATGCATCAAAATGAACCAGTTCTGAGTAAGCTGTGGTCTGCTAGTTTCTGCTGCTTTTCTGAGGTGTAGGCGCTTTATCAGTGTATGATCCATTTCAATGTTACAGAGGTATACCTCAGAAAAGCCTTTAAAATAGAATGCATCAAAATAAACCAGTTCTGAGTAAGCTGTGGTCTGCTACATAGTTTCTACTGCTTTTCTGAGGTCTAGGCGCTTTGTCAGTGTATGATCCATTTCAATGTTACAGAGGTGTACCTCAGAAAAGCCTTTAAAATAGAATGCATCAAAATGAACCAGTTCTGAGTAAGCTGTGGTCTGCTAGTTCCAGCTGCTTTTCTGAGATGTAGGCGCTTTATCAGTGTATGATCCATTTCAATGTTACAGAGGTGTACCTCAGAAAAGCCTGAATGCATCAAAATGAACCAGTTCTGAGTAAGCTGTGGTCTGCTAGTTCCAGCTGCTTTTCTGAGATGTAGGCGCTTTATCAGTGTATGATCCACTTCAATGTTACAGAGGTGTACCTCAGAAAAGCCTGAATGCATCAAAATGAACCAGTTCTGAGTAAGCTGTGGTCTGCTAGTTTCTGCTGCTTTTCTGAGGTGTAGGCGCTTTATCAGTGTATGATCCATTTCAATGTTACAGAGGTGTACCTCAGAAAAGCCTTTAAAATAGAATGCATCGAAATGAACCAGTTCTGAGTAAGCTGTGGTCTGCTAGTTTCTGCTGCTTTTCTGAGGTGTAGGCGCTTTATCCATTTCAATGTTACAGAGGTGTACCTCAGAAAAGCCTTTAAAATAGAATGCATCAAAATGAACCAGTTCTGAGTAAGCTGTGGTCTGCTAGTTCCAGCTGCTTTTCTGAGGTGTAGGCGCTTTATCAGTGTATGATCCATTTCAATGTTACAGAGGTGTACCTCAGAAAAGCCTTTAAAATAGAATGCATCTTTTCTGAGGTCTAGGTGCTTTATCAGTGTATGATCCATTTCAATGTTACAGAGGTGTACCTCAGAAAAGCCTGAATGCATCAAAATGAACCAGTTCTGAGTAAGCTGTGGTCTGCTAGTTTCTGCTGCTGTTCTGAGGTCTAGGCGCTTTATCAGTGTATGATCCATTTCAATGTTACAGAGGTGTACCTCAGAAAAGCCTTTAAAATAGAATGCATCAAAATGAACCAGTTCTGAGTAAGCTGTGGTCTGCTAGTTCCAGCTGCTTTTCTGAGGTGTAGGCGCTTTATCAGTGTATGATCCATTTCAATGTTACAGAGGTGTACCTCAGAAAAGCCTTTAAAATAGAATGCATCTTTTCTGAGGTCTAGGCGCTTTATCAGTGTATGATCCATTTCAATGTTACAGAGGTGTACCTCAGAAAAGCCTGAATGCATCAAAATGAACCAGTTCTGAGTAAGCTGTGGTCTGCTAGTTCCAGCTGCTTTTCTGAGATGTAGGCGCTTTATCAGTGTATGATCCACTTCAATGTTACAGAGGTGTACCTCAGAAAAGCCTGAATGCATCAAAATGAACCAGTTCTGAGTAAGCTGTGGTCTGCTAGTTCCAGCTGCTTTTCTGAGGTGTAGGCACTTTATCAGTGTATGATCGATTTCAATGTTACAGAGGTGTACCTCAGAAAAGCCTTTAAAATAGAATGCATCAAAATGAACCAGTTCTTAGTAAGCTGTGGTCTGCTAGTTTCTGCTGCTGTTCTGAGGTCTAGGCGCTTTATCCATTTCAATGTTACAGAGGTGTACCTCAGAAAAGCCTTTAAAATAGAATGCATCAAAATGAACCAGTTCTGAGTAAGCTGTGGTCTGCTAGTTCCAGCTGCTTTTCTGAGGTGTAGGCGCTTTATCAGTGTATGATCCATTTCAATGTTACAGAGGTGTACCTCAGAAAAGCCTTTAAAATAGAATGCATCTTTTCTGAGGTCTAGGTGCTTTATCAGTGTATGATCCATTTCAATGTTACAGAGGTGTACCTCAGAAAAGCCTGAATGCATCAAAATGAACCAGTTCTGAGTAAGCTGTGGTCTGCTAGTTTCTGCTGCTGTTCTGAGGTCTAGGCGCTTTATCAGTGTATGATCCATTTCAATGTTACAGAGGTGTACCTCAGAAAAGCCTTTAAAATAGAATGCATCAAAATGAACCAGTTCTGAGTAAGCTGTGGTCTGCTAGTTCCAGCTGCTTTTCTGAGGTGTAGGCGCTTTATCAGTGTATGATCCATTTCAATGTTACAGAGGTGTACCTCAGAAAAGCCTTTAAAATAGAATGCATCTTTTCTGAGGTCTAGGCGCTTTATCAGTGTATGATCCATTTCAATGTTACAGAGGTGTACCTCAGAAAAGCCTGAATGCATCAAAATGAACCAGTTCTGAGTAAGCTGTGGTCTGCTAGTTCCAGCTGCTTTTCTGAGATGTAGGCGCTTTATCAGTGTATGATCCACTTCAATGTTACAGAGGTGTACCTCAGAAAAGCCTGAATGCATCAAAATGAACCAGTTCTGAGTAAGCTGTGGTCTGCTAGTTCCAGCTGCTTTTCTGAGGTGTAGGCACTTTATCAGTGTATGATCGATTTCAATGTTACAGAGGTGTACCTCAGAAAAGCCTTTAAAATAGAATGCATCAAAATGAACCAGTTCTTAGTAAGCTGTGGTCTGCTAGTTTCTGCTGCTGTTCTGAGGTCTAGGTGCTTTATCAGTGTATGATCCATTTCAATGTTACAGAGGTGACCTCAGAAAAGCCTTTAAAATAGAATGCATCAAAATGAACCAGTTCTGAGTAAGCTGTGGTCTGCTAGTTCCAGCTGCTTTTCTGAGGTGTAGGCGCTTTATCAGTGTATGATCCATTTCAATGTTACAGAGGTGTACCTTAGAAAAGCCTTCGAATGTACAACACATCAAAATAAACCAGTTCTGAGTAAGCTGTGGTCTGCTACATAGTTTCTGCTGCTTTTCTGAGGTCTAGGCGCTTTATCAGTGTATGATCCATTTCAATGTTACAGAGGTGTACCTCAGAAAAGCCTTTAAAATAGAATGCATCAAAATGAACCAGTTCTGAGTAAGCTGTGGTCTGCTAGTTCCAGCTGCTTTTCTGAGATGTAGGCGCTTTATCAGTGTATGATCCATTTCAATGTTACAGAGGTGTACCTCAGAAAAGCCTGAATGCATCAAAATGAACCAGTTCTGAGTAAGCTCTGGTCTGCTAGTTCCAGCTGCTTTTCTGAGATGTAGGCGCTTTATCAGTGTATGATCGATTTCAATGTTACAGAGGTGTACCTCAGAAAAGCCTTTAAAATAGTACGCATAAAAATGAACCAGTTCTGAGTAAGCTCTGGTCTGCTAGTTCCAGCTGCTTTTCTGAGGTGTAGGCGCTTTATCAGTGTATGATCCATTTCAATGTTACAGAGGTGTACCTCAGAAAAGCCTTTAAAATAGAATGCATCTTTTCTGAGGTCTAGGCGCTTTATCAGTGTATGATCCATTTCAATGTTACAGAGGTGTACCTCAGAAAAGCCTGAATGCATCAAAATGAACCAGTTCTGAGTAAGCTGTGGTCTGCTAGTTCCAGCTGCTTTTCTGAGATGTAGGCGCTTTATCAGTGTATGATCCACTTCAATGTTACAGAGGTGTACCTCAGAAAAGCCTGAATGCATCAAAATGAACCAGTTCTGAGTAAGCTGTTGTCTGCTAGTTTCTGCTGCTTTTCTGAGGTGTAGGCGCTTTATCAGTGTATGATCCATTTGAATGTTACAGAGGTATACCTCAGAAAAGCCTTTAAAATAGAATGCGTCAAAATGAACCAGTTCTGAGTAAGCTGTGGTCTGCTAGTTTCTGCTGCTTTTCTGAGGTGTAGGCGCTTTATCAGTGTATGATCCTTTCCAATGTTTCAGAGGTATACATACCTCAGAAAAGCCTTTAAAATTGAATGCGTCAAAATGAACCAGTTCTGGTTAAGCTGTGGTCTGCTAGTTTCTGCTGCTTTTCTGAGGTGTAGGCGCTTTATCAGTGTATGATCCATTTCAATGTTACAGAGGTGTACCTCACAAAAGCCAATGCAACAAAATGAACCAGTTCTGAGTAAGCTGTGGTCTGCTAGTTTCTGCTGCTTTTCTGAGGTGTAGGCGCTTTATCAGTGTATGATCCTTTCCAATGTTGCAGAGGTATACATACCTCAGAAAAGCCTTTAAAATTGAATGTGTCAAAATGAACCAGTTCTGAGTAAGCTGTGGTCTGCTAGTTTCTGCTGCTTTTCTGAGGTGTAGGTGCTTTATCAGTGTATAATCCATTTCAATGTTACAGAGGTGTACCTCACAAAAGCCAATGCAACAAAATGAACCAGTTCTGAGTAAGCTGTTGTCTGCTAGTTTCTGCTGCTTTTCTGAGGTGTAGGCGCTTTATCAGTGTATGATCCTTTCCAATGTTACAGAGGTATACATACATCAGAAAAGCCTTTAAAATTGAATGCGTCAAAATGAACCAGTTCTGAGTAAGCTGTGGTCTGCTAGTTTCTGCTGCTTTTCTGAGGTGTAGGTGCTTTAATCAGTTTGTGATCCATTTCAATGTTACAGAGGTGTACCTCACAAAAGCCAATGCAACAAAATGAACCAGTTCTGAGTAAGCTGTGGTCTGCTAGTTTCTGCTGCTTTTCTGAGGTGTAGGTGCTTTATCAGTGTATGATCCATTTCAATGTTACAGAGGTGCACCTCACAAAAGCCAATGCAACAAAATGAACCAGTTCTGAGTAAGCTGTGGTCTGCTAGTTTCTGCTGCTTTTCTGAGGTGTAGGCGCTTTATCAGTGTAGGATCCATTTCAATGTTACAGAGGTATACCTCAGAAAAGCCTTTAAAATAGAATGCATCAAAATGAACCAGTTCTGAGTAAGCTGTGGTCTGCTAGTTTCTGCTGCTTTTCTGAGGTGTAGGCGCTTTATCAGTGTATGATCCATTTGAATGTTACAGAGGTATACCTCAAAAAAGCCTTTAAAATAGAATGCGTCAAAATGAACCAGTTCTGAGTAAGCTGTGGTCTGCTAGTTTCTGCTGCTTTTCTGAGGTGTAGGTGCTTTATCAGTGTATGATCCATTTCAATGTTACAGAGGTATACCTCAAAAAAGCCTCAGAAAAGCCTTTGTATGCTAGTTTCTGCTGCTTTCTGAGGTGTAGGTGCTTTATCAGCGTATGATCCATTTCAATGTTACAGAGGTGTACCTCAGAAAAGCCTGAATGCATCAAAATGAACCAGTTCTGAGTAAGCTGTGGTCTGCTAGTTTCTGCTGCTTTTCTGAGGTGTAGGTGCTTTATCAGTGTATGATCCATTCCAATGTTACAGAGGTGTACCTCACAAAAGACAATGCAACAAAATGAACCAGTTCTGAGTAAGCTGTGGTCTGCTAGTTTCTGCTGCTTTTCTGAGGTGTAGGTGCTTTATCAGTGTATGATCCATTTCAATGTTACAGAGGTGCACCTCACAAAAGCCAATGCAACCAAATGAACCTGTTCCGATTAAGCTGTGGTCTGCTAGTTTCTGCTGCTTTTCTGAGGTGCAGGTGCTTTATCAGTGTATGATCCATTTCAATGTTACAGAGGTGTACCTCACAAAAGCCAATGCAACAAAATGAACCAGTTCTGAGTAAGCTGTGGTCTGCTAGTTTCTGCTGCTTTTCTGAGGTGTAGGTGCTTTATCAGTGTATGATCCATTTCAATGTTACAGAGGTGTACCTCACAAAAGCCAATGCAACAAACTGAACCAGTTCTGAGTAAGCTGTTGTCTGCTAGTTTCTGCTGCTTTTCTGAGGTGTAGGCGCTTTATCAGTGTATGATCCTTTCCAATGTTACAGAGGTATACATACCTCAGAAAAGCCTTTAAAATTGAATGTGTCAAAATGAACCAGTTCTGAGTAAGCTGTGGTCTGCTAGTTTATGCTGCTTTTCTGAGGTGTAGGACCTCAGAAAAAATGCATCAAAATGAACCAGTTCTGAGTAAGCTGTGGTCTGCTAGTTTCTGCTGCTTTTCTGAGGTGTAGGTGCTTTATCAGTGTATGATCCATTTCAATGTTACAGAGGTGTACCTCACAAAAGCCAATGCAACAAAATGAACCAGTTCTGAGTAAGCTGTGGTCTGCTAGTTTCTGCTGCTTTTCTGAGGTGTAGGTGCTTTATCAGTGTATGATCCATTTCAATGTTACAGAGGTGCACCTCACAAATGCCAATGCAACAAAATGAACCAGTTCTGAGTAAGCTGTGGTCTGCTAGTTTCTGCTGCTTTTCTGAGGTGTAGGCGCTTTATCAGTGTATGATCCATTTGAATGTTACAGAGGTATACCTCAAAAAAGCCTTTAAAATAGAATGCGTCAAAATGAACCAGTTCTGAGTAAGCTGTGGTCTGCTAGTTTCTGCTGCTTTTCTGAGGTGTAGGCGCTTTATCCGTGTATGATCCATTTCAATGATACCGAGGTGTACCTCAGAAAAGCCTGAATGCATCAAAATAAACCAGTTCTATTTTCTGCTGCTTTTCTGAGGTGTAGGTGCTTTATCAGTGTATGATCCATTTCAATGTTACAGAGGTATACCTCAAAAAAGCCTCAGAAAAGCCTTTGTCTGCTAGTTTCTGCTGCTTTCTGAGGTGTAGGTGCTTTATCAGTGTATGATCCATCTCAATGTTACAGAGGTGCACCTCACAAAAGCCAATGCAACCAAATGAACCTGTTCCGATTAAGCTGTGGTCTGCTAGTTTCTGCTGCTTTTCTGAGGTGCAGGTGCTTTATCAGTGTATGATCCATTTCAATGTTACAGAGGTGTACCTCACAAAAGCCAATGCAACAAAATGAACCAGTTCTGAGTAAGCTGTGGTCTGCTAGTTTCTGCTGCTTTCTGAGGTGTAGGTGCTTTATCAGTGTATGATCCATTTCAATGTTACAGAGGTGTACCTCAGAAAACCTGAATGCATCAAAATGAACCAGTTCTGAGTAAGCTGTGGTCTGCTAGTTTCTGCTGCTTTTCTGAGGTGTAGGTGCTTTATCAGTGTATGATCCATTTCAATGTTACAGAGGTGTACCTCACAAAAGACAATGCAACAAAAAGAACCAGTTCTGAGTAAGCTGTGGTCTGCTAGTTTCTGCTGCTTTTCTGAGGTGTAGGTGCTTTATCAGTGTACTAGCCGCTTCAACTCAGGACTCCTGATTTAGTGTGGTCAATTAGATACACAATACAACCTGCCCGTACACAATAATTGCCCATATTTAATTTTATAAGTGGGATACAGATCTGTAAGCGATGATTCTTTGTAATCAGACGTGAGTTGATGCCCCCTTCTTCCATGATTACACTACCGTGTGTTTGCTGCGCTGTATTGTGTTTTGTTGCACTGTGGGTGCCGCGTTACCGAAATAAATAAATTAAAATAAATAAATAAATATATACCTGGCACCTTTTTGACACTCAATTCCCAATTGCAACACAAACCACCTGCAATTTGCGTATTGAATGTGCTGTATCTCGTGATTACGGTATCGCATCTGAAAACGGATGTGATATTCGTGATCAGCGGGGTCGATTACACATGTCCCTGTCTGATTTGACACGGAAATACCACGTTTAATGTCATCGATACTGGTTACTGTATGGCGCAAATTCAAAACATTTTTTATTTTGGCTATTTTTCAGCTATCACTGTCAACACCCGAAGCGATAACAAAAAGAATCAACTCAATCCATGCAGCACAGCGCTTACAATCGCGTTGCAGACATTGTGCTTTAGTAATACTAGCTGCTTCAACTCAGGACTCCTGCTTGCAAAGTGCTCCAAAGTGGTTCAACATCAATTTGTCTCATGGAATAAAATAACGTTGAGAATACGCACTTGTACAACGATGAATGACTGCAATGATGAAACTGCAAATTGTTGGAATGCATGTCAACCAAAGCCAATGCATGTCTTGTCAACCAACGCATTTGCATGAATACTAAAGAATTGCTTGTAACACACACTCTGTTTTAAATAAATTTTATATCAACACACCCACGACGTAAATTGGAGACATGCGCTGAGACTCATTTGCAGAAGTTTGTTTTATTTTCTGTGGTGATGCTATGTGGCTGGGGGGGGGGGAGAGCAAAGGCTTTTCGGTGTGTCTGTTTGTATGTGTTGTATGTTCAAAAACGTTTTGCTCTCGCAACCCAACACGAACAATCCAAAACACGCACAAAGCGCGCACACAAAGAAGACCATGAACCGATGCAAGGGGGGGGGGGGTGGGGTTGGAGAGAATGGGAGAAAATAGTTTATCGCCCAGAGGCCCCCAAAGGTCGAGTAGCTCAATGACCAATGGGGGGTTGGAGGCGAGAATAGTTAGAGATTGTTGCTACCTATATCTGAAAAACCTTTCATCTCTTTTGTCGTTTGTCATTCATCATCAAAAACGTGCTCAGAAGTGATTCAGTATCAATATTTTCATGTCCTCAGTAGTGACTCATCATCAATACAATGTGTCATAAAATCATGCTGTGAATGCTCACTGCTCAGTTTAAAAACAACTATGACGAATCTGTAAAGTGGTGCAGCAAAAGCCAAAGGAAGTCAACCAATGCAACCAATGCACTTCTGCAATACAGGAAAACATTTCACCTTTTTTGTTGTAACGCTTTATTCTTGCGTCATTACATCTCCAGTCATTACATTCGATAGTAAAAATTAATCACTATACCATCTTGAGCAGACCCACCATAAATCCCATTTAGGCAGTGGGCTAATTGTTTTAAGCAGCCCTTCAGAGTCAGCTAATAATAAATGGCTTTTTTGTAATCTGCATGATTGCTCACATATGTTCATGCACCTTGATCTGCAGGCGCAAGGCCTTTGGACCTGGTCTAAGCTAGGATCGCGGTCCGACGCTTCCGATTCCATTCCAGCGCGCCGTGGGCGGGCGGTTTTCGGCGCGCTTGGGGTTGAGTCTTCCTTACGTCGTCTTTCTTTTGGCAATACACAATTGATTGTTGCGTCCGCTGCGTCCGAAACCAAAGCGAAGCCTAAACCTTCGCCTAAGCAAAGTCTGGACTAAGCCTAAGCAAAGCCTAAAATTAAGAAAGTTTTCATCGGACGGACGCAGCAGCGGACGCGGGCGCATCAATTGTTTTCAGCCGTTTTCTTTTTCGAGGAAATCCAAGTTCATTGGGCCATTGGACCAGGCGAAACGCACCACAATATTTTATTTATTACGTTTAATGCGTCGACGATCAGTGCTCAACGCCAAGAAAAACTAAAACAGCGCACCACTAAAACGCTAACACATACACGCGCATGTGTGCGTGCGCCCACTCGCGAGTCCGTGTGCGTGCGTGCGTGCGTGCGTGCGTGCGTGCGTGCGTGCGTGCGTGCGTGCGTGCGTGCGTGCGTGCGTGCGTGCGTGCGTGCGTGCGTGCGTGCGTGCGTGCGTGCGTGCGTGCGTGCGTGCGTGCGTGCGTGCGTGCGTGCGTGCGTGCGTGCGTGCGTGCGTGCGTGCGTGCGTGCGTGCGTGCGTGCGTGCGTGCGTGCGAGCGTGCGTGCGTGCGAGCGAGCGTGCGCGTGTGTGCATGGCGGTGCACGTGCGTGCATGCACGTGTCCATGTCCATGTGCGTGCATGTGCGTGCGTGCGTGCGTGCGTGCGTGCGTGCATGCGTGCGTGCGTGCATGCGTGCGTGCGTGCATGCGTGCGTGCGTGCGTGCCTGCGTGCGTGCGTGCGTGCGTGCGTGCGTGCATGCGTGCGTGCGTGCGTGCGTGCGTTCGTGCGTGCGTGCGTGCGTGCGTGCGTGCGTGCGTGCGTGCGTGCGTGCGTGCGTGCGTGCGTGCGTGCGTGCGTGCGTGCGTGCGTGCGTGCGTGCGTGCGTGCGTGCGTGCGTGCATGTGCGTGTAATACAAGTTTTTATAGCATTAACACCTGTAAAACAAAGTAAAAAATAATAAAAAGTGCGAAGTTTTTATAGCATAAACACGTGAAAAACAAAAAAGTTATAAACAAAAAAGTTACAAGTATTTTTATGGCAGAGGTTTGATCCCAGGACCTCCAGAAAAGTAACAGATATCATAACCACTACACCATTGATCTGTACAGTACTGCTTTCTAAACACTTCTGATAAGTCAGAAGCACGCATAAAATGTGCTGTATTATCATATAATTTATTTATATTTGCATAACGCATGGATTACGGTAGCTTCAGTAGTACCACTGTTATTTTGATGGTAAAATGTGCCAAGCAAGCTTCATACAAAATTTCAGCTCAAGCTCAATCCATCCAGCAGAACTCTGTGCTGCATTGCAGACAGTACCCACAAACAGTCATACTACTGTAGAAAAGGATAATGCTATATGTTGTCATTACATCTTGTCATGTAGCAGATTGGAAAACGAATGCCAGATTCGTGATCACCACGGTCGATTACATATATCTCAAGCAGATTTGACACTGAATTCTCAAATTCGATCAAACGCAATTTGCATATTCAATGCGTTGTATCTCGCGATTACGGTATCGCACAGGAAAACGGATGTGATATTCGTGATCAGCACAGTCGATTACATATATCCCAAGCAGAATTGACACTGAATTCTCAAATTCGATCAAACACGTATGCGAAATTTGCATAACTCACGGATTACGGTAGCTATCGCAAATCCGGCCCTTAAATGACGGTGAAGTTTCCCACGGCAGCTTCATACAAAATTTCAGCTCAATCCATCCGGCACAACTCTCTGCACTGCGTTGCACACAGACAGACAAACATTGTGCTTTAGTAATACTAGCCGCTTCAACTCAGGACTCCTGCTTGCAAAGTGCTCCAAAGTGGTTCAATATCGATATTTTCATGTCCTCAGTGATGACTCATCTTCAATACAATGTGTCATAAAATCATGTGCTCAGTTGAAAAGCAACAATGACGAATCTGCAAAGTGCTGCAGCAAAACCCAAAGGAAGTCAACCAATGCAACCAATGCACTTCTGCAAACAGAAAAAGTTCCACTTTTTTTGGTGTGACTCTTTATTCAGTCATTACATACCCGTATCCTTCAATTGTACTAATTGGGGCAAAACGCAATTGTTTCGTCCGCGTCCACTGCGTCCGAAACTGTGAAGCCTAAGCCTAAGTGAAGTCTAAGCCTAAGCAAAGCCTAAGTAAAGCCTAAGCCTGAGCATAAGCATATGCCTAAGCATAAGCCTGGACAAAGCCTAAGCAAAACCTAAAATTATGAAAATTTTCATCAGATGCAGTGAACACAATGAACACTGACGCAACAATTGTTTGTAGCCCAAATTGGGCACTATGGTACCATCTTGAGCAGACACACCATAACCCATAATTAGCCACCTTGGGTCTACCTTTTCAAATCGGCCTATAGGAAGCAGCTACCTTGTAATTGTACGGGGCAAATTATGGTGGGTCCTAATAATTGGCTTTACTTTGGAATCTTCCTTTACTATAACCACGGTATTCTGTCTGTCTGTCTGTCTGTCTGTCCGTCCGCACTTTCCCCAGAAGATGGGTAAGTCCTAGAGGGCTGCTATATGGGTCACAGTAATGGTCATGTGCACCTCACGTGCAATTGCACTCGGTGGCCCTGCTGTACTTTCCTATGAAAAGATATGCCGGGTTTCTATTTCTACTGGTGGCTGGGGGCTGGGGCGGGAGCCAGGTGGTGGGGCGTGTAGGCCTACACAAGGGTAGTGCGCACGCTGAGTTTTAGACTTGCAGCCCTCAAGACAAGAGAGAAATAAATTTTTGAAATGTGCATTTAAGTAACAAAAATCGATTTCTCAACACTGGCTCAATGGAGCCTTGTGAGAATGGTGGTGCGATAGTCCCAGTGTACCAAGGGTGTGTACGGACTTAGTGCAGGACGGATCCGATTTGGTGAAGTCCAAGGTCGTGATCGACTTCAACACTCAATCCGTTGAAGACCATGTACTGGTCAGAGTGCGCCAGCACCAAATTGTTAGAAACAGTCCAGTGGCACTCTGAGGCACGCACGCACGCACGCACACACACATATGGATTTATTGAGATGTGAATTTAAGTAACAAAAATCGATTTCTCAACACAGAGCCAATGGAGACTGGTGAGAGCAGTGGCGCAATAGTCCCAGGGTACCAAGGGTGTGCACGGACTTAGTGGAGGACCGACCCGATTTGGTGAAGTCCAAGGTCGTGATCGACCTCAACACCCAGTCCGTTGAAGACCACGTACTGGTCAGAGTGCACCAGCGCCAAATTGATAGAGAACACTCCCTTGTGACTCTGAGCACTCGCACACGCACACACACACACATGGTATGGTCGAGAGCCACTAGGAGACCATAATGAAGATGGTCAGCGACTTACTGCCCAATGCCTTCTGTGTGAACACCACTGCACACAAGCTCACACACAGCACCCACACAGAGATGCTTCTCACTGACACACATTGTGACATATGTACTGGCACACGACTTGCGCTTTTCACTAGGGGCGAGCCGCGAAGCGGCGAGCCCAAAGGAGGCGAGGCGCGCAGCGCCGAGCCCATTAGCGTCGCGAGCCGCGAAGCGGCGAGCGACCTAGCACGCGAAGCGCGCGCCGAAGGCGCGCGCGAGCGCGCTAGTCCTTTACTATAACCACGGTATTCTGTCTGTCTGTCTGTCCGTCTGCACTTTCCCCAGAAGATGGGCAAGCTGTGGAGGGCTGCTATATGGGTCACAGGAATGGTCGTGTGCACGTCACGTGCAATTGCACTCGGTGGCCCTGCTGTACTTCCCTATGAAAAGTTATGCTGGGTTTCTATTTCTACTGGTGGCTGGGGGCTGGGGCGGGAGCCAGGTGGTGGGGCGCGTAGGCCTACATAAGGGTAGTGTACACGCCGAGTTTCAGACCTGCAGCCCTCATGACGAGAGAGAAATAAACTTTTGAAATGTGAATTTAAGTAACAAAAATCGATTGCTCTGCACTCAATCAATGGAGGGTGGTGAGAACAGTGGCGCAATAGTCGCAGGGCACCAAGGGTGTGTATGCACTAGGTGTGAAACCAATCCGGTTTGGTGAAGTTCAAGGCCTTGATCGACTTCAACACCCAGTCCGTTGAAGAGCATGTACTGGTCAGAGTGCGCCAGCGCCAAATTGTTAGAAAACAGTCCAGTGGGACTCTGAGGCACGCACGCACGCACGCACACACATGGAATGGTCAGGAGCCACTAGAACACCATGATGAAGATGGTAGCAATTGACTGCCCAAAGCTTTCTGTGTGAACACCACTGCACACAAGCTCACACCCAGCACCCACACAGAGATGCTTCTCACTGACACACACTGTGGCGTATGTACTGACACACTGCTTGCGCTTTTCACTAGGGGCGAGCCGCAAAGCGGCGAGCCCAAAGGAGGCGAGGCGCGCAGCGCCGAGCCCGCTAGCGTCGCGAGCCACGAAGCGGCGAGCGACCTAGCGCGTGAGCGCGCGCCGAAGGCGCGCGCGATTGCGCTAGCTTTATCCTTCCTTTACTATAATCGCCGTGTCTGTCTGTGTGTCCGTCCGCACTTTCCCCAGAAGATGGGCGAGTCCTAGAGGGGTGCTATATGGGTCACAGCAATGGTCGTGTGGACCTCACGTGCAATTGCACTCGGTGGCCCTGCTGTACTTCCCTATGAAAAGTTATGCAGGGTTTTTATTTCTACCGGTGGCTGGGGGCTGGGGTGGGAGCCAGGTGGTGGGGCGTGTAGGCCTACACAAGGGTAGTGTACATGCCCAGTTTCAGACCTGCAGCCCTCAAGAGAAGAGAGAAATGAATTTTTAAAAGTTAATTTTTTTAAACAAAAATCTGTTTCTCAACACTGGGTCGATGAAGACTGGTAAAAAAGGTGGAGCGATGCTCACACTGTGCGGAAGGTGGTTGTACGCCATCGCATTTTTTTGAAAAAATAAAAATAAAAACAACCACACGGCGAGTCTAGGAGTCGAACCACTGACGCATGTTTACGAGCCCGTTACCTAACCAACTTCGCCAATGCAACAGGCGGCGACCAACGCAAATGGGCTTTTGAACGTTTAAGAGTAGTGTTGCCGACTCAATCCGTCATAACTGTAGGTAAACACGTACATCGAACCTTCTAAAAATAGAATGTTTGTTCTGTACAATGTAACCGCGTATAAACATGCATTTCTTAACACTTGCCTATGGAGGCTGGTTTGTGGTGCCATAGTTCCAGCATACCAAGGTAGTGCAGGAACTCAGTGTAGAATTTGCTTTTGTGGCGTTCGAGGTTGAGATCAACTACAACACCCACAGCACCATGTACACGTGAGAGTGCACCAGCGGCAAATTGTTAGAGAACAGTCCATTATGACTCTGAGTACTCGCACATGCACGCACGCACGCACGCACGCACGCACGCACGCACGCACGCACGCACGCACGCACGCACGCACACACTGACGCGCAACTGTCGCGCTTACTAGGGGCGACGGGCGAGCCGCGCAAGCGGCGAGCCCGGAGGAGGCGAGGCGCGCAGCGCCGAGCCCGTTAGCGTCGCGAGCCGCGAAGCGGCGAGCGACCTAGCGCGTGAGCGCGCGCCGAAGGCGCGCGCGAGCGCGCTAGCTTTACTATAATCGCCGTCTGTCTGTGCGTGTGTCCACACTTTCCCCTAATGCTTGGCGGACCATGGAGGGGTGGTATATGGGTCATTATGATAGTCAAGCCTCACCAACGTGCAATTGTACTCGGTGGTCCTGCTGTACTTCTCTATGAAAAGATATGCAGGGTTTCTATTTCTACTGGTGACTTGGGGCTGTGCAAGGAGGGAGGTGGTGGGGCGCGTAGGCTTGCACTAGGGTACTGTACACACCAAGTTTCAGACCCACCACCATCGAGACGAGAGAGAAATAAATGTTCAGAAGTTAACTTTTTAAAACACAAATCTGTTTCTCAACGCTGGGTTGATGGAAAGTGGTGAAAAAGGTGGAGCGATGCTCCCGCTGTGCGGAGGGTGGTTGTACACCATCGCATTTTTTTTTTGAAAAAAGAAAAATAAAAACAACCATACGACGATGCTAGGAGTTGAACACTGACGGATGTTTACGAGACCGTTACCTAACCAAATTCGCAAATTCGCCAACATAACTGGCGTCATTTAATGCAAACGGGCTTATGTACGCTTCAGCGTTAATGCTGAAGCTGGAGGCTGATTAGAACGGTGGTGCGAAGTTCCAGCACACTAAGGGAGTGCATGCACTCAGTGCAAAATCTGGTTTCGTGGCGTTCAAGGTTGAGATCGACTACAACACCCACAGCAGCATGTACACGGGAGAGTGCGCCAGCGCTAAATTGTTAGAGAACAGTCCACTGCGACTCTGAGCTATCGCACACGCACGCACGCATGTGCGCATGAATGCACGCGCACACTCACGAACGCACGCCAGCGCACACGCACGCGCGCGCACATGCACTGGCGTGCACCTGTCGCGTTTGAAACTAGGGCCGAGCCGCACAGCGGCGAGCCCGAAGGACAAGGAGGCGAGGCGCGCAGCGCCGAGCCCCTTAGCGTCGCGAGCCGCGAAGCGGCGAGCGACCTAGCGCGTGAGCGCGCGCCGAAGGCGCGCGCGATCGCGCTAGTATACTCTAATCGCCGTGTACGTCTGTACGTCCGCACTTTCCCCTGAAGATGGGCGAGTCTTAGAGGGGTGCTATATGGGTGACAGCAATGGTCGTGTGCACCTCACGTGCAATTGCACTCGGTGGCCCTGCTGTACTTTCCTATGAAAAGTTATGCCGGGTTTCTACTTCTACCAGTGGCTGGGGGATGGGGTGGGAGCCACATGGTGGGACGCGTAGGCCTACACAAGGGTAGTGTACACACCGAGTTTTAGACCTGCAGCCCTCAAGACAAGAGAGAAATAAATTTTTGAAATGTGAATTTAAGTAACAAAAATCGACTTCTCAACACTGAGTCGATGGAGACTGGTGAGAACTGTGAGATAGTCCCAGTGTACTAAGGGTGTGTACGGACTTAGTGCAGGACCGATCCGATTTGGCAAAGTCCAAGGTCGTGATTGACTCTAACACCCAGTCCGTTGAAGACCATGTACTGGTCAGAGTGCGCCAGTGCAAAATTGTTTGGAAACAGTCCAGTGGGACTCTGAGGCACGCGCGCACGCACGCACACACATGGACTTTTTGAAATGTGAATTTAAGCAACAAAAATCGGTTGCGCACAAAACTCAACCTCATGACGCGCAATGCATAAAAAGCACATGTCATTATGTCGGTGTGTTTCTCAACCCCCCTATACTCCGCCCCCCTCTGAAAAGATATTCGTAACCCATTGTTAGTTGCCCTTCGTTCTGCGTTAATTAGCGATGGCACGCAAGAAGAAGGGCGAGCGACGGCGAGCGGAGGAGCGGCGAATCAAGGACAAGATCCGAAAAAAGGAGAGTCGAGGTAGGGAGTCAGCAGAGAAGAGAGAACGGCGACTGGGAGACACTCGATCGAGGGTGACGAAGCTCAGAGCTTCTGAGACGGCAGCCAAGCGCCAGCGACGCCTCGAGCAAGACCGCCAGCAGAAGAGCAGCAGCAGGGCCACCAGAGCAGATGAGGAGCGGCAACAACATCTCGACGACGAGCGGAAGCGAATCAGCGCGCTCAGAGCTTCCGGTACTCTAATAATGGTTTCTAATACTCTTAATAACCCTTGGACCGATGTAGTTGCATGCACAACATAATTACTTTAACAAGTTTTAATGACATGTACTACTTCTCTCTTGACAGACACAATTCGAACGAAGCATACATCGCAATTGCGTCTTCATTTCTGCAGGCACACAGCTGAAGGCGGCTCTCGACCCGACCACCCGGCCAACGGCGTTCCATCTGGGCGACATGAATGCGGTCTGTCGCCACTGCCGGGCGCGCCACTTCGTGCAGGAGCTGGTGAGCGGCAAGAAAGACGAGTTCAAGACCTGCTGCCACTACGGCTCCATCGACTTGCCCGCGCTCCACGAGACGCCGCCCACGCTGCAGCAGCTCTTCACCGCCAGCGGTCGCGAGAGCGCCAACTTCCGCGAGTACATCCGCAACTACAACGGGGCGCTCGCGTTCGCCTCCATGGGCGCGCAGCTGGCGGCGCCGCCCGGCTTCGGGCCTTACGTCTTCCGCATCCACGGCCAGATCTACCACCGCATCTCGGTCGCGCATCCCGAGGAGGACGTGACGCCCAAGTACGGCCAGCTGTACATCGTGGACTCAAAGCTGGCGCTGAAGAAGCGTATGGAGGAGCCAGCGAACGCGCACTGCCTGCCAGCGACCATGGCAAAGCTGGACGCACTCCTCCGGCAGGTGAACCCCTTCGCCGAGGCCTATCGATTCATGGGCGAGGTTGAGGCGGCCGAGGCGGAGAAGGCGAAGAGGCAGAAGACGGCTCCGCCCGCGCTCAGCATGGTCTTCACCAAGGACTCACGCAAGGACGCGCGCCGCTACAACATGCCCAGGGCGAACGAGGTGGCCGCCATCTTCGTCGGCGACCCCGAGCTCCTGAACAAGGACCGCGAGATCGCCGTCTACCCCCGCAAGGAGGACGTGGGCGGCCACGCGCTCACCACCATCCCCATCTTCGCCAAGCAGTGCGACGCCCTGATCTACCCGCTTCTCTTTCCCAGAGGCGACTTTGGCTGGGAGCCTGACATCGCCAAGGCGCACACGAGCGGGCAGCGGCAGCGCGTCACCATGCTGCAGTTCTATTCCTACCGCCTGGCTGTCCGCAACGACTTCAGCACGATCCATCGGGGTTGCAAGCTCTTCCAGCAGTACCTGGTCGACGCGTACGTGAAGGTGGAGCAGGACCGCCTCAAGTACCACGCCACTCACCAGGAGACGCTGCGGGCCGACACATACAAGGGCCTAGCGGACCACGTGCAGTCCACAGAGCACGCGGAGGGTGTGAAGAGCGGCAAGGCGGTGATCCTGCCCTCCACCTTCCAGGGGAGCGTGCGCAACATGCAGCAGAACTACCAGGAGCCGTTTCCAAAAGTGTTACTAAATGCTTACTAACAACTTAGCCTAATATAACTTAACCAAAATTCCCATCCACCCAAAAACTCGCAGTAAGCTAATAATATAACTAGCAAGGGTCGGACATTGCTAAACAGTAACTAATTTGACATGTACTACATTTACTACATTACTACATTTGTCAACAAAAATGTCAGACCAATATAACTGCTCTTAGTCATACTTATTCTTAGTCAGAGTTTTGGAAACGGCTCCAAGGACGCAATGGCTATCGTGCGACGCTACGGCAAGCCCGACCTCTTCATCACCATGACCTGCAACCCCAGGTGGAAAGAGGTGACGGAGAACTTGCTTGACCACCAGCAGCCTCACGACCGGCCCGAGCTGCTGTCACGCGTCTTCCGCCTAAAACTCGAAGAGTTCCTCACCGACCTCCTCAAGCGGCACATCTTTGGCGTGGTGGTGGCCTACGTGTACACGATCGAGTTCCAGAAGCGAGGCCCGCCACATGCGCACATCTGCGCGATTCTCGCCAAGAACGACAAACCCACCACCGCTGAGGCCATCGACCGCATCGTCAGCGCCGAGCTGCCAGACGCTGAAGAGGACCCTGAACTCCACCAGCTGGTCCTCTCCCACATGATCCACGGGCCCTGTGGGAAGGCGAATCCCAAGTCGCCCTGCATGGACAACGGCTTCTGCACCAAGAAGTACCCCAAGGAATTCCAGGTAAATATGTCCACATTTTTACCAATTGAGACAATAGTGTTTGTGCACCATTCCCATCCCTCTCCTTCCTCCGAGTTGTAGGTGGACCTGCCCTCCCCTTCCACTGAGCACAATTTTAGCAATGACACCAATGACCTGTAACTAGGGGCTTGGTGGTGGGAGGGGGGGGGCGAGTCAAAAGTTAGCTTCAGCCAGAAATATTGTACCCTTTTCAACGTTTTTGTATCATAAAACACTGAAATATCACTGCAAAGACCAAAATTGACTAAAACGCACCTATTTACTCACTATTTCGGTGCACATCGATCCTCCAAAGTCCCCATCCTTCCACCAGCCTGACCGCGACCCCCCCCCCCCCCCCGCTCCGCCTGCCCTCGCTACTCGGCCTTACTGTTGCAGGTACAGTAACACCTAACATAAGCACAAAGATAGCCGCATTGTCAGGAGGAGACAGTCGCGAATGTGGAGGGCTACCCGCGGTACCGGCGGAGGGACAATGGCGTGAAGGCGGTGGTGCGCAGGGGTGGCCGGAAGCACGAGGTCGACAACAGCTCCGTCGTGCCCTACAACAAGTTCACTGAGCGGAAGTTCAACTGCCACCTGAACGTTGAGATTTGCACCAGCTTCAAAAGCATCAAGTATCTATTCAAGTGCGTCTACAAGCTTTTCTCTATTTTCCACCCCCTCCCAGATCTGCAGGTTTACCCCCCTGACTCTCTGTGTGTGTGTGTGTGTGTGTGTGTGTGTGTGTGTGTGTGTGTGTGTGTGTGTGTGTGTGTGTGTGTGTGTCCGCGCGCGCACACGTGCGTGCGTGTGTGTGCATGCGTGTCTATGTGCACTCACGTGCGCGTGCGTGCGTGTGTGTGTGTGTGGGGGGGGGGGGTTGACGAAAAAGTAACTTTTTATTATTTTTTTATTTCGGAACCCACCTCCCCTTCCAAAATGGTTCACTCCTATCCCTAAACCTCCAACCTCAACCGCCACCCCACACGGTTCTGTACTCCACTACACCCCACCCCCCTCTCCAGCACAAATTAATCATGCAGAAATTGCAGGTACGTCTACAAGGGGCACGACTGCGCGACGCTCAAGATCAACGAGATCGACGCGTTTGTCGACGCGCGCTACATCAGCCCCCCGGAGGCGGCGTGGCGCCTCTTCGAATTCCCCATGCACGCAAAGAGCCACGCGATTGTCCGCCTCGCGGTGCACCTGCCCGACGAGCAGACTGTCTACTACAAGGAGGGCAAGGAGCGGGCCGCCCTCGAGCGCCCCACCGCCAGGGCCAGCACCCTCACCGCCTACTTCGACCTGAACCGGCGAGACGAGCGCGCACGCAAGCTGCTCTACTACGAGGTGCCCGAGCATTACATCTACGAGGTGGGCCAGCGCCTCTGGAAGCCCAGGAAGCGCGCGGCCAAGGTGATCGGCCGCATGTACACTGTCAGTCCGCGCGAGATGGAGCGCTTCTTCCTCCGCCTCCTACTGCTGCACGTCAAGGGCGCCCAGTCGTTCGAGGAGCTCCGCTCGGTGGACGGGGTCGACTGTGGCAGCTTCATGAAGGCGGTGCTCCAGCGGCGCCTGCTCATCGACGACACCGAGTGGCGCAACTGCCTGCTCGAGGCTGGCACCTACCAGATGCCCCGCCAGCTGCGAGTCCTCTTCCACGTCATCCTCGCCTGCTGCCAGCCGTCGGACCCCGCGGCGCTCTGGAACGAGTTCCACACCCTGATGGCTGAGGACTTTGCCAGAAAGATGAGCAGCGCCGCCGCCTACGCGCACACCTGGTGGGACGTGGAGCGCATGCTCCGCCGCCTTGGTGCCTCGCTCCTCCAGTATGGCATCGACAAGCCCGCCCACCCCATCAGCCAGAGGACCGTCATCGACAGAAAGGCGGAGGAGAAGGAGGGTCTCGAGATGTACGCCAAACTCAACGACTGCCAGCGGGCCATTGTTGACGACATCCTCGACGCCTTCTCGCACACAGCGGAGCACAGACGGCAGAAGAGCGTCTACCTGGACGGCGCGGGCGGCACGGGCAAGACGTTCCTCTACACGACGCTCTACCATCTGCTGATGGGGCGTAACTACAACGTCGCCTGCGTCGCGTGGACCAGCATCGCGGCCAACCTTCTGCCCCACGGCCGCACTGTCCACAGCCGCTTCGGCTTGCCTGTGCCCCTCCTCTACGAGTCGACGTCGACAATCAATGTCAACAGCAAGGAGGCCCAGGAGCTGCGCGACATGCATGGCTTCATCTGGGACGAGGCGCCCATGGCCCCCACCTACGCCCTCGCCGCCATCGACCGCCTCCTGCGTGACATCATGAGCAACAGCCAACCGTTTGGCGGCAAGGTATGACCACCATACACGTGACTTCATACCTGTAACCAGGTCTCAGAGAGTGGTGGTGGGGGGGGCGGCGTGCAAATAGCGCCTTTTGGAAGGTGCGGGGGGTGTCTGGAGCAAAAAAAAACAGGGGGGGTAGTTAGCCAGTCTTTGACTTATCTGGGTACTTTTTGGTAAAAAATGGGTATAAGTGAGGTCTAAACTGTTATTCAGGTGTTTTACAGTCATATAATGCCGAAAAGCACTGAAAAACAGCAGCATCTTACTTTTATCGTTTGAGACGGAGTGAAAAATCGCCTTATGGAAATTCGGGGGGGGGGGGGGGGGTGCGTGGATGTAAAAAAATCTCCCAGTTACAGGTATGATGCATGACTGGGGAGGGAGGGAGGGGCAGAGGGATTCTCACAGGAAAGCTTGCTCACCCTCTCCTCTCAGAGAAGTTGTTTTTATAACCTTTACAGATTGATAAAAATGCGTTTTTCCATACTTTTTTAGTTTGTTGATCAGGCTGTTTTGGTCAAACATGTTCCCTCCCAAGCTACCCCCTCACAATTCTCCCACAGGTGTTCTGACTCCCCCCCCCACCTACAGGCCAAAAGGCGGCTCACATGAATGGGTCGGATGGCTGCCTTTTGAGTGATGATAGTGAGTGCTGACGCAGAATGTTCTCTGTCTAGGTGATGCTTCTTGGTGGTGACTATAGACAGTGCCTCCCTGTCGCCAAGTATGGTGGCCGCGTGGAGCAGGTGAAGATCAACCTTAAGAACTCGAAGCTCTGGCGGCGCTTCCAGATGCACCACCTCACGCAAAACATGCGCACCAAGCCTCACGAGCTCGAGTTTGCCGCCTGGCTCCTGACGCTCGGAGACGGCCAGATCCCCACTGATGAAGAGGGCCAGATCGAGCTGCCAGAGCACTTCTTGACGACGGGCGACCTGGTCACCGAGATTTTCGGCAAGCGCGTCGACACGGCCGACCCCAGCACTTACTCGAAGGCGATCCTCTGCCCCAAGAACGTTGATGCACAGGCCATGAACAACGACATCACGGAGCGCATCCCGGGCGAGGCGGTCGTCTACACGAGCTTCGATGAGGCGGTGGTGGGCGAGGGCGAGAACCCCACCGACTTCCCCACCGAGTTCCTCAATACGCTCCTCCCGACCGGGATGCCCCCACACCAGCTGGTGCTGAAGCGCGGCTCGGCCATCATGACGCTGCGGAACCTGAACGTCGAGGGCGGCATCTGCAATGGCACGCGGCTGGTGGTCGAGGAACTGGGCGTGCACACGCTCCGCTGCAGGGTGCTCACGGGCATGGCGGCGGGCGAGCAGGTGTTGCTGCCGCGCATCATCCAGCAGACGGCTGGCGACCCCGGCGTGCCTGTCACCCTGCGCCGCACTCAGTTCCCCGTCAGACCCAGCTTTGCCATGACCATCAACAAATCCCAAGGCCAGACCTTTGAGAAGATCGGCCTGTTCCTGCCGGAGCCAGTCTTCTCGCATGGCCAGCTCTACGTCGCCTTCTCGCGCGTCAAGGCCGCCTCCGCAATCCGCGTCTTCCTCGGAGCTGCCTCTGACACCGGAGAGCGGCCCACCAAGACCAAGAACGTCGTCTACAAAGAAGTTCTCAATTAATCCGAGGCTTTGCAGCAAGACGATCCGCTTCTGACCATTACAAATGGGCCTGCTCCAGGCGGGTAAACAAGCCTGGGCCAGCTGCTTAAGAGGAGCAGAACATAGGGCGGCCAGCTGCAACACACATCAGTTGGCCTGTTTTTTTTTTGTTGTAGTCGTTTTTGTAGTAGTTCTAGGGTGACAGGTGTGATTCCCCCCCCCCCTCCTCCAATCCCCCCTCCCTACTTCAGTAGCCTCGGGGCAGCGGCCCGGGACTTCTGGAGTGGGGCGGGGTGTTGCGTTTGAATTGCTTGAATTAGAACCCCCCCCCCCTCTACTTCAGTAGCCTCGGGGCAGCGGCCCGGGACTTCTGGAGGTGGGCGGGGTGTTGCGTTTGACTTGCTTGAATTAGAACCCCCGCTCTACTTCGGTAGCCTCGGGGCAGCGGCCCGGGACTTCTGGAGGTGGGCGGGGTGTTGCGTTTGACTTGCTTGAATTAGAACCCACCCCCCCCCCCCTCTACTTCAGTAGCCTCGGGGCAGCGGCCCGGGACTTCTGGAGGTGGGCGGGGTGTTGCGTTTGACTTGCTTGAATTAGAACCCACCCACCCCCCCCTCTACGTCTGTAGCCTCGGGGCCGGGGCGCGGGACTTCTGGTGTGGGGGGTGGTGTTGCGTTTGTATTTTTTCTATTACCCCCCCCCCCCTCTACTTCAGTAGCCTCGGGGCAGCGGCCCGGGACTTCTGGAGGTGGGCGGGGTGTTGCGTTTGACTTGCTTGAATTAGAACCCACCCCCCCCCCCCTCTACTTCAGTAGCCTCGGGGCAGCGGCCCGGGACTTCTGGAGGTGGGCGGGGTGTTGCGTTTGACTTGCTTGAATTAGAACCCACCCCCCCCCTCTACTTCAGTAGCCTCGGGGCAGCGGCCCGGGACTTCTGGAGGTGGGCGGGGTGTTGCGTTTGACTTGCTTGAATTAGAACCCACCCCCCCCCCACTACTACAGTAGCCTCGGGGCAGCGGCCCGGGACTTCTGGAGGTGGGCGGGGTGTTGCGTTTGACTTGCTTGAATTAGAACCCACCCCCCCCCGCTACTTCAGTAGCCTCGGGGCAGCGGCCCGGGACTTCTGGAGGTGGGCGGGGTGTTGCGTTTGACTTGCTTGTATTAGACACCCCCCCCCCTCTACTTCATTAGCCTGGGGGCAGCGGCGGGGGTGTTCTGGTGGTGGGGTGGTTGTTGCGTTTGTCTTGCTTTTCATTTACCCCCCCCCCCCCCCCTCTACTTCAGTAGCCTCGGGGCAGCGGCCCGGGACTTCTGGAGGTGGGCGGGGTGTTGCGTTTGACTTGCTTGAATTAGAACCCACCCCCCCCCCCTCTACTTCAGTAGCCTCGGGGCAGCGGCCCGGGACTTCTGGAGGTGGGCGGGGTGTTGCGTTTGACTTGCCTGAATTAGAACCCCCCCTCTACTTCAGTAGCCTCGGGGCAGCGGCCCGGGACTTCTGGAGGTGGGCGGGGTGTTGCGTTTGACTTGCTTGAATTAGAACCCACCCCCCCCCCCTCTACTTCAGTAGCCTCGGGGCAGCGGCCCGGGACTTCTGGAGGTGGGCGGGGTGTTGCGTTTGACTTGCTTGAATTAGACACCCCCCCCCCCCCCCTCTACTTCAGTAGCCTCGGGGCAGGTGCCCGGGACTTCTGGAGGAGGGCGGGGTGTTGCGTTTGACTTGCCTGAATTAGAACCCCCCCCCTCTACTTCAGTAGCCTCGGGGCAGCGGCCCGGGACTTCTGGAGGTGGGCGGGGTGTTGCGTTTGACTTGCTTGAATTAGAACCCACCCCCCCCCCTCTACTTCAGTAGCCTCGGGGCAGCGGCCCGGGACTTCTGGAGGTGGGCGGGGTGTTGCGTTTGACTTGCCTGAATTAGAACCCCCCTCTACTTCAGTAGCCTCGGGGCAGCGGCCCGGGACTTCTTGAGGCGGGCGGGGTGTTGCGTTTGACTTGCCTGAATTAGAACCCCCCCTCTACTTCAGTAGCCTCGGGGCAGCGGCCCGGGACTTCTTGAGGCGGGCGGGGTGTTGCGTTTGACTTGCCTGAATTAGAACCCCCCCTCTACTTCAGTAGCCTCGGGGCAGCGGCCCGGGACTTCTGGAGGTGGGCGGGGTGTTGCGTTTGACTTGCTTGAATTAGAACCCACCCCCCCCCTCTACTTCAGTAGCCTCGGGGCAGCGGCCCGGGACTTCTGGAGGTGGGCGGGGTGTTGCGTTTGACTTGCTTGAATTAGAACCCCACCCCCCCCCCCCCTCTACTTCAGTAGCCTCGGGGCAGCGGCCCGGGACTTCTGGAGGTGGGCGGGGTGTTGCGTTTGACTTGCTTGAATTAGAACCCACCCCCCACCCCCTCTACTTCAGTAGCCTCGGGGCAGCGGCCCGGGACTTCTTGAGGCGGGCGGGGTGTTGCGTTTGACTTGCTTGAATTAGAACCCCCCTCTACTTCAGTAGCCTCGGGGCAGCGGCCCGGGACTTCTTGAGGCGGGCGGTTTGTTTCGTTTGACTTGCCAGAATGAGCCCCCCCCCTCTACTTCAGTAGCCTCGGGGCAGCGGCCCGGGACTTCTGGAGGTGGGCGGGGTGTTGCGTTTGACTTGCTTGAATTAGAACCCCCCCCCCCCCCCGCTACTTCCGTAGCCCCGGGGCCCCGGCCCGGGTCTTCTGGAGGGGGGGGGGGTGTTGCGATTGACTTGGTTGAAATAGAACCCACCCCCCCCCCCCTCTACTTCAGTAGCCTCGGGGCAGCGGCCCGGGACTTCTGGAGGTGGGCGGGGTGTTGCGTTTGACTTGCCTGAATTAGAACCCCCCTCTACTTCAGTAGCCTCGGGGCAGCGGCCCGGGACTTCTTGAGGCGGGCGGGGTGTTGCGTTTGACTTGCCTGAATTAGAACCCCCCTCTACTTCAGTAGCCTCGGGGCAGCGGCCCGGGACTTCTTGAGGCGGGCGGGGTGTTGCGTTTGACTTGCCTGAATTAGAACCCCCCCTCTACTTCAGTAGCCTCGGGGCAGCGGCCCGGGACTTCTGGAGGTGGGCGGGGTGTTGCGTTTGACTTGCTTGAATTAGAACCCACCCCCCCCCCCCCTCTACTCCGGTAGCGCCGGGGCTTCGGCCCGGGACTGCTGGTCGTGGGCGGGGGTTTTCTTTTGACTTGGTCGAATCACCACCCCCCCCCCCCCTCTACTTCAGTAGCCTCGGGGCAGCGGCCCGGGACTTCTGGAGGTGGGCGGGGTGTTGCGTTTGACTTGCTTGAATTAGAACCCCCCTCTACTTCAGTAGCCTCGGGGCAGCGGCCCGGGACTTCTTGAGGCGGGCGGGGTGTTGCGTTTGACTTGCCTGAATTAGAACCCCCCCTCTACTTCAGTAGCCTCGGGGCAGCGGCCCGGGACTTCTTGAGGCGGGCGGGGTGTTGCGTTTGACTTGCCTGAATTAGAACCCCCCCTCTACTTCAGTAGCCTCGGGGCAGCGGCCCGGGACTTCTGGAGGTGGGCGGGGTGTTGCGTTTGACTTGCTTGAATTAGAACCCCCCTCTACTTCAGTAGCCTCGGGGCAGCGGCCCGGGACTTCTTGAGGCGGGCGGGGTGTTGCGTTTGACTTGCCTGAATTAGAACCCCCCCTCTACTTCAGTAGCCTCGGGGCAGCGGCCCGGGACTTCTGGAGGTGGGCGGGGTGTTGCGTTTGACTTGCTTGAATTAGAACCCCCCTCTACTTCAGTAGCCTCGGGGCAGCGGCCCGGGACTTCTTGAGGCGGGCGGGGTGTTGCGTTTGACTTGCCTGAATTAGAACCCGCGCCTCTACTTCAGTAGCCTCGGGGCAGCGGCCCGGGACTTCTGGAGGTGGGCGGGGTGTTGCGTTTGACTTGCTTGAATTAGAACCCCCCTCTACTTCAGTAGCCTCGGGGCAGCGGCCCGGGACTTCTTGAGGCGGGCGGGGTGTTGCGTTTGACTTGCCTGAATTAGAACCCCCCCTCTACTTCAGTAGCCTCGGGGCAGCGGCCCGGGACTTCTGGAGGTGGGCGGGGTGTTGCGTTTGACTTGCTTGAATTAGAACCCCCCTCTACTTCAGTAGCCTCGGGGCAGCGGCCCGGGACTTCTTGAGGCGGGCGGGGTGTTGCGTTTGACTTGCCTGAATTAGAACCCCCCCTCTACTTCAGTAGCCTCGGGGCAGCGGCCCGGGACTTCTGGAGGTGGGCGGGGTGTTGCGTTTGACTTGCTTGAATTAGAACCCACCCCCCCCCCCCCCCTCTACTTCAGTAGCCTCGGGGCAGCGGCCCGGGAATTCTGGAGGTGGGCGGGGTGTTGCGTTTGACTTGCTTGAATTAGAACCCACCCCCCCCCCTCTACTTCAGTAGCCTCGGGGCCGCGGCCCGGGACTTCTGGTGGTGGGCGGGGTGTTGCGTTTGACTTGCCTGAATTAGAACCCCCCTCTACTTCAGTAGCCTCGGGGCAGCGGCCCGGGACTTCTTGAGGCGGGCGGGGTGTTGCGTTTGACTTGCCTGAATTAGAACCCCCCTCTACTTCAGTAGCCTCGGGGCAGCGGCCCGGGACTTCTTGAGGCGGGCGGGGTGTTGCGTTTGACTTGCCTGAATTAGAACCCCCCCTCTACTTCAGTAGCCTCGGGGCAGCGGCCCGGGACTTCTGGAGGTGGGCGGGGTGTTGCGTTTGACTTGCTTGAATTAGAACCCACACCCCCCCCTCTACTTCAGTAGCCTCGGGGCAGCGGCCCGGGACTTCTGGAGGTGGGCGGGGTGTTGCGTTTGACTTGCTTGAATTAGAACCCACCCCCCCCCCCTCTACTTCAGTAGCCTCGGGGCAGCGGCCCGGGACTTCTGGAGGTGGGCGGGGTGTTGCGTTTGACTTGCTTGAATTAGAACCCCCCTCTACTTCAGTAGCCTCGGGGCAGCGGCCCGGGACTTCTTGAGGCGGGCGGGGTGTTGCGTTTGACTTGCTTGAATTAGAAACCCCCCCTCTACTTCAGTAGCCTCGGGGCAGCGGCCCGGGACTTCTTGAGGCGGGCGGGGTGTTGCGTTTGACTTGCCTGAATTAGAACCCCCCCTCTACTTCAGTAGCCTCGGGGCAGCGGCCCGGGACTTCTGGAGGTGGGCGGGGTGTTGCGTTTGACTTGCTTGAATTAGAACCCCCCTCTACTTCAGTAGCCTCGGGGCAGCGGCCCGGGACTTCTTGAGGCGGGCGGGGTGTTGCGTTTGACTTGCCTGAATTAGAACCCCCCCTCTACTTCAGTAGCCTCGGGGCAGCGGCCCGGGACTTCTGGAGGTGGGCGGGGTGTTGCGTTTGACTTGCTTGAATTAGAACCCCCCTCTACTTCAGTAGCCTCGGGGCAGCGGCCCGGGACTTCTTGAGGCGGGCGGGGTGTTGCGTTTGACTTGCCTGAATTAGAACCCCCCCTCTACTTCAGTAGCCTCGGGGCAGCGGCCCGGGACTTCTGGAGGTGGGCGGGGTGTTGCGTTTGACTTGCTTGAATTAGAACCCCCCTCTACTTCAGTAGCCTCGGGGCAGCGGCCCGGGACTTCTTGAGGCGGGCGGGGTGTTGCGTTTGACTTGCCTGAATTAGAACCCCCCCTCTACTTCAGTAGCCTCGGGGCAGCGGCCCGGGACTTCTGGAGGTGGGCGGGGTGTTGCGTTTGACTTGCTTGAATTAGAACCCCCCTCTACTTCAGTAGCCTCGGTGCATCGGACCGGGACTTCTTGAGGCGGGCGGGGTGTTGCGTTTGA